>VWYH01009025.1:0-99119 GCA_013399365.1 Pampusana beccarii
TCATCAGGTCCCATAGATTTATAAATGTTCAGATTCCTCAGGTGGTCATGAACCAGATCCCCACTTACAGTGGGAGGGAATTTGCTCCCCCAGTCGCCATCTTGCAGTTCATCCACTCCAAAGCCGTGGGAAGAGCTCGCCAGTGAAGACTGAGGCAAAGAAGCTGTTGAGTACCTCGGCCTTCTCCTCATCCGTTGTTACCACTTTACTAGTCTTGCTCATTCGGGGTGGTACGCTTTCTTCGACTTTCCTTTTTCGACTGACATATCTGTAGAAGTCCTTCTTGTCATTGTTTGTATCCCTTGCCAAGTTCAGCTCCAGCTGTGCCTTGGCCTGACCCCATCTCTGCACAACGAGGCAGTGTCTCTATACTTTTCCCAGGATCCCTGTCCCTGCTTCCACTGCCTCTGTATTTCCTTCTTGCCCTTTAGTTTGACCAGCAGGTCTTGACTCAGCCTCTTGCCTTATGTTCTGTGTTGCCTTATGTTCTTATGCCTTATGTTCTATGGAAATCCCCTCACTTGTATACCATACCAGCTCTGGCATCCAGGATAGGTGTTATCTACAGGTATGTACTGTGTCCCACTCGACTCCTGCCTGCAGGCTCACCTTTGTGCAGCCTGTGAGCTTTGCTCGTACTTCTCTGATGATCAGCTCTAGCGGAGTGGGTTCTTGCTGACTTAATGTTACTCTGTACTTTGCAGTGAAAGCGTGTCTCAGAACAGTCCCCAGCTCTTGCAAGTTTCAACACACATATCTGCTTCTATGACCAGAAAAATGCAAAAGCGAAATTAGTGCATGGTGTCCTCAGGCCATGGTCAGCAAGAGCTCCACTAGAGGTGTGAAATGCTGCTGTCAGCCAAGGTATGTGGTGGCATGGATTGGGGCCTCTTCTGGCGGTTCATTTCGTTCTATTGCTTTTATCCTCATGTTGTAATTTGAGTTACGGAAGATGAAACACACACCTTACTCACTACACAATAATATAACTAAATTGAAGGAGTCTGAGCGTTTTTCACCTCAGTGAAACAGTGGTCAGTAGCGCAGAGAACGCTACAGAGCTACATGCAGAAAAGCAGTTATCTCTGTTTCCCCATTCCCTGTGGACAGGAGCAGAGGTCTGAGTGGCTGAGAAGAGCAGGGTGCTGAGCATGGTGTCTTTGGCCATGTGAGCTTGGTCCAAGGCATCCCTAGAGGTCCTCCACAGCCAGGAATGCCCCAAGGCAGAGTTGTGCTGTCCTCTACTTTGGGCAGAGGTGGATTAGGCTGATAAGGAGGAAAGCATCTTCCAGGCCATTAGATCTTTACCACTCACCTTTGGACTGCTCTGAGCTTTTACTCATTGATTCTCATAGCAAGATGCTGAGAAAATATAATGTAAGTTTAATTCTGTTCCTTCTATCAGTCACACCATCTTTTTCATGACACCTGCCCAGTTGTCCATCGTCTAACAAAAATCACATCCCTAACAACAACAGAGCAACATACTGAAAGTCAAAATGTGGGCCTCCTCTGTCTATCAAATTACTTGACCAATGCCAGCTCCATTGGTAAGGACACAACAGCATAGAAAAGAATATACAACCCGGCCAGAGGCGCCGGCAGAAATTACCATGGTTTACCTATGCAGCTTAGCCTTTCTTGTCTGAGTATTAAAATCCACTAGACAAGACCTCAGACCTCATGTATTGCCAGCTTCCATTTTAAAGGAACACTGAATTTTGCTCTCTTGATTCTTGTCTAGTATATCTGGTAGGGCACACCTTTCTTTTCAGTCCTCCCTAGTTCTAATTTGTTACATTCCAGCATTTTAAAATTCCACACTCTCTAGTCACTCTGTGGGTGTAAATCAGATTTTTCACTGATTCTGGGTCATCACAACATCTGAGAATCCGACCTTTTAAGCTGACTATCTCAGTATTGCCCTTCCAGGTTTATCTGTTGGCTTCTGTTCTAAAAATACTCCTGGGATAAACAATATTATTTCATATTTGTAAGATGTGTCTTTTCCCTAACAGCCAAATTAAGATGTGATATCTGATGAAATGCAAGGCTTTAGATTTGCGATATGAGAATGATATCTATTTTAAATGTCATTTCATGACATCTTTACTATAAATTACTTGGACAACTGCAATCTCTTGTTTTTGTTCCCATGTAAAGGTCAAAGTGTCCTAGTGAACACAAGTTCTCTACAAATAGTAGAAGCTAATACTCTGCATGACTAAATGCCTGGTAGAGACACCACATCACTTAAAGCAGATCTGGACATGGTAGCAGAGCTTATAAAAATCTTGGATCAGATTTTCTGATACGCCTGTCTGCAGGCAGCATGCCTGCAGGGCAGCAGGAGTGGCATAAATGGCTTTTTGCCATCATCTCACACTATATCTTCCCCATGGCTTTATATCAGACCTCGTCTCATCTGAAAAGCAATAGCACTTATGACATTAAGAGCACATGTGTTTGTATCTCAGTTTAGTCTTGAACTCCCAAACAGTTGCTGATTTCTAAAAAAAAAATCATCTTAGAAAGACTGTTGAATGGGCACACGAATGACAAAACAAAAATAAAAGCTCAGCTTTGATCTCACATTTATTTTAATCTTCATGAAATTCATGGTTCGGAAGAGTCGTAGAGGAAGCCAGAATCAGGATTATTGGAGTGTTTGTTGTTTTATGGCACTATTTAGAACGGTTTTATCAGGAAAGCTGAACACCAAATTGTGTTACAGAAAGCTTCCAAGAGCAACTTTTTGTTTTAAGACCATAAAAGGCAAACCCAAACTGCCTTTTTCTGTGTGATCAAAGACCCAGCATAAAAAGTGTCAGAAGGAGTTTAAATGCCAGTTCCTGTACTCCCGATGTGTGTATCTTGGACTTCTTCCAACATGGGAGCAAGATGGACTTTTATTTTTATTTTCTTTTTGACTGGAAGAAAGCTGCCAAAATACATAAGGAGAAGGATCAGAGCCAGTTGCTTTTAGTTGGTGGGAACCTTGCCAGGCAAAGCTGTATGCTGAATTCCCAGGGAATTTCATTCTCAAAAGCCAGCTTCTGGATTTCCCTCATTTGGGAAGCTCTGCCTAAAAGGGATATTCATACCTAGGAATCACCTCAATACAGCATTGTTCTGCTGACAAGTTGGCTGATGGCTATTCAAATGCTGCTCTGCATAGCAGCCTTTGCTAACTTAGTTTTTTTTTAGTTTTTTTTCTCTATGTTGGGATGACTGGTGAGCAGGGCATGTTTCAAAAGCCAGACTGCAGAGCACCCTGGGTAATCCAAAGTATACTATCACAAAAGCAGGAAGAGAGTGTTGCTCTTGGTATCAATAGCTGCTAACACTGAATCTCCAGGGTCACTTGCCAAGATTGAACAATTGACCACAGGCACATTATTTCTGTCTTCTCAGAGCCTGTAACAGTATTGCAGCTGTTATCCTATGAAGAGACAGAGGGCAATCTCTTACTACTAATCTACCCTGCACCAATCATTCTCACTGTCCTGTATCACTCCCTTGCTCTATTAGGTGGCCACATTAGCAGGGGAGAAAGGCATATCTTTTAAAAGAAGCAGCTCTTTCTCAAAATCTTCCTGCTGTCTGCATAAGCAGAGCCAAAAGGATGCAACAAATCAGACAAAAGATGCAATTCTGAAAACTGTTTCGAGATGGCAATGCTTTTGTCAATGCAGAAAAGAAAATCTTGGCAGGAATGGCACTTCATATTTTTCATGTGTCAAGGAGATATTAGAGATCTTGAGGCTTTGCAGTAAAATCCCATATTGTAGAAAGGCTAGACCCATGACTGAAGTATTAGACAAGGCCTCTGGATTTCTCTTCCAAGAAGAGTAACGTATTTTTTACATGTCTATGGATCACTTCATGCTTCTGTATTTCTGCCTGTAAAATAGGTGCAATAACACCTATGTACCACGGGTAAATTCCTGAGCTGTTTTGAGACATTCAGAGGTTACAGTGATGAGAACCAAAAAAAATTAGAAAAAAAGTGCTAAGAAATAACAATATATACTACAGATACTACACAGAAAAAACTAATCAACCTGTCAGACATTTCAGTTAACTTCCACAGATAGCGGAGAAAGAAAGCAAGAGCATACATCATTAGCCAAGCATGAAAGCCGCATAATTCACCCTTAACCTACAAAATTGAGTGATTTTGAAATAAATTATTTCTCTGTTCATTAGTACAAGGCATTATTTAACTTTATTACTAAGTCCAAACGTTCTCATTATTGCTGAATGTTGATACTGAAACGTGGTTCTTTGAAAGTTAGCCGTAATCATTTGCAATACAGTAAGCAGAAGGAGACCCCAACAGAAATCAATGTCCTATTGTAGTAGGTCCTGTATGTCTAGACAGTCAGAGACAGCCCCAGTCTTTGAAGAGATAATAGGCTGAATAGACAAGAGAAACAAAAAATGTGGAGAAGAAGCCAGCAGACCACAAACGAAGTGTTGTGCTCAGGTTCCCAGTACTGGTCCCTGCTGAAACCGAGATGAGGATACGCCCGGGGTTATTGTGGCTGAGCTCCTCACACATTGCCTCCCACTTAGGGCCCAAAGTATGGACTGCTGAAGGGCTCCTGCTGCCAGTGAGAATAACAATGAAAGAAAGATAACGGGATCAGCCAGAGATTCTGCAGCTGAGGAGAGCTGACTTGATATTTATCAGCTGCTTGCAGGAGGGAATCATATTTCTTTTGCACAGAGGGATGTGCACACAATCAATGTCTGAAGGATCCAAAGCATGACTTTCTGATTCCCTCCTGGGTTTACCTAGTGATTATTTTAAATACAAGGATGTTTGTACCTCCATCTGAATAATTGTAACTGGCAAAAATTAATCAGTGCACATACACAGAAGTATCTGCAGGTGTAATGGTCCTGCTTTAACTAGGTTTTTTTTATGGTTAAGCTACTGTGAAAAGTCTGTATGACTTCCAAAATGGTTTGCCAGTTTCATCCAAACTTGGCAATGGTGTTCCCATAAGATCTGTGAAAATATGTGGGTTCATGGGGATGACAGAAACAGTGTCAGTATCTCTCCAGCTGCACAAACTTATCTCACTGGATATTGAAGCGTCCACACAGGCAAACACAATAGGAACTGGAGTTTCATTTGTTCATGGTATGACATATATAAATACACCCATTGCACCTCCTTTCAATGCTTCCTTATCTAGCTTTCTTCTCTACAAGGGCAATAGGAACAAGCATTGGCTAAATACTTTTTTTTTAATGTATGTTTTGATGATGAGGGGTTTTTTAATACATATTGTCGAGGGTTTTTTTTAATACATACTGTCTTTCTTCTTAGCTTCTTGTAAAGGTTTGGTTGCAAGGTGACAATAAATAGTGGCAGATGTATTGTTAGTTCCCTCTCCCCGCCTCCCTCTCCCCGCTTCCTACTAAGGACAGGCGATTGGGAGGGAAAGAAGGACCAAGAGAAGAGAGCTGGAAAAATTAAAAACGTTTTACTAATGCTACTAATAAAAATAGAGACAATAATACAAAATATACAAAACCAATCTTTAAAGTCTTGGCAGCTGCTCTGGCAGATGTAGGGCCGGCACCCAGAAGTCCTGGACTGGACTCTTCAGACAACTGGAACGGGATTCAGTCTGTCACTAGGCCTCAGTTCGCAGGGACAGCTCGCAAAGTCCTCTCCTAATGTCGGCCATAAGGAAAAGGGACAAGATCCTCGTGATCTCCCACTTTTATATGAAGTATCACGTGAATGGGATGGAATACTTAGTTGGTCAGTTTCAGTTCACTGCTTCTTGTTGCCCCTCTTGCGGTATGTGTGTCCATCCTTATCAGGTCAGTGACCCTGCATTCCATTGCTATGTCTACCAAAACATGTATCCAGCTTTCAGGAAAGTACAGTTAGTAAGAAGACTTTAGCTGACAGAAAAATTCACTAAAAGATTAACTTGTTTTTAGCAAAACCAGGACACTTCTTAACCTGAAGCCGTGAGAAAAACCCAAAGTCCAGAAACAGCCCTGTCAATCCTAGTAAAGTTGCTTATGAACCAGCAAAAATCAGGAATGATCTGAAAATGTATGGTCTGGGCTTACCTTGCTAGTCCATGACCTTCACAGTGTAATCGTCATGAGTACACTTGGAAAAATCTGTGCTTTGAACTACGAACGTTTTAGGGCAAGAAGCAGGCCGCCACATGAATGGGCAGTACCTACATATTGCAGATGCCAGAAGGTGAATGAATAATAATAGCTTTTTCTTCATTAATCTGAACACAGAAGGTCTTCAATTATCCAGTTTCTCATGCAGAGGACTTTGGGTTGATGAATCGTTGCTTGACTGTTTGCCATATCAAGGAATGTAGGAAGGAACGCTTTGCATGCACATGATCAATTTAATAGATCAGATCTAGACTCCCACTGTAAAAGTCACACCAGAGCTGTTGCTGGTCGTCCACAAACAAACATTTGCTGGAAGCTTTGCTCAACAGATTGTATTATAGGGACATCATGATTTCATTTCTAAACAAGACACTGAACCTTTGACATCTTTTCCTGATATAGTCGAATGTGCTGGGCCAGACTGTAGATTAATTGCCCACAATGTTTCAGTTCAAGACTTAAAAAAAAAATCCTTTAATTTTATAGCAATTTCAACAGCTGAGTTACATACATATTAAACAAAACCTAGTATGGACACATTAAGAACAGACTGTGCCTTTTTTAGTGAGTTTTTTGGTATGTAACTTACAAATAGAATCATAGAATGGTTTGGGCTGGAAGGGACCGTAAAGATCATCTAGTTCCAGCCCCTCCTGCCATAGGCAGCCACACCTTCCATTAGACTAGGTTGCTCAAAGCCTCATCCAACCTGGCCTTGAACACTTCTAGGGATGGGGTGTCCACAGCTTTCTGGGCAACCTCTTCCAGCGCCTCATCACCCTCATGGCAGACACTTTCTTCCTTATATCTGCTCTAATTCTACTCTCTTTCAGTTTAAAGCCATTATATAATTCCTTATCCTATCCCTACACGTCCTTTTAAAAAGTTCATCTCCAGCTTTCTTGTAGGTAAATATACAGCAAATGACTAAGTTCTGGGAGATGGATTTGTGGAAACAAACACTTATTTCATGTAAGAATCTAAGTCATAGATGAAGAAGCCCTTTTCCTGAGCATGTAACTTTATATTTAAGAGTATGTGTCAACCCAACTGGACTGTATTCTAAATAATAAACAAGTCCATTTTGCACTTTGTGTGTGTGTGCAAAAGCATCTGTTAACCACTCTGCTTATGAACTCAGCTTGATATTAGGGACTTTCTATGCTATTCTATATCACACTGCAAATTCTATTCTCATTGTTGTGTTTGCTTGTCTCCTCTGTGACCTTTTGGCTCCAGATTCAACCAAAGTCCCCTCTGAGGTGACAGAAAGAAAAAAACCTTTAACTTGGCTAGATTTAACAGCAGTGTCATTAAATCCTGGTGACCAGCTATTCAATTACAGTCCATTTAATCTTACAGCAGAAAAATAATTGGCAACAGCTCAAGGCAAACTAATTGTTCAAATCTGAAACTCAGCAGGGTGACAAGAGGGCTGTGGATGAGGTGGTGATGGATTATGAACATCTGACAGGTCTGATCTGGGAGGCTCCTGACAAGGAGACTACTGACAGTCTGGGAAGGGCTCTCTCTTGTGTCATGTCAAAAAATGTGGAAAGACTTGAAGGCAGAAAAACAACTGCTGGATGGAAAGGAAAAGAACACTTTCAGAAGGAAAAGGGGAGAGGAAGAAGGGTGGACTTTTAAAAAGCCTCTAATCTAAACCTTAGGTTTGCTTTGTAGCAAAGGCACAGAGGCAGGCCAATGTGTACCGGTTGCACTTTTCTGTTACTGTTTTTTTCCCTCTTTGCATTTCTTGCATCAGCCAAAAAGTAATTAGGCTTGCTGGAACTCACATATGTCCTGGGAGAACAGCCTGGTAAACTCAGAGAGCTCCTGGGCTTGGAGTTGTGGGAGGGAATTAGCTGGAGCATGCTGGCTATCAGCACCGGTCCTGGAGGCTGTCCTGTGAAACTCCTGCACAAAGGTTGTGGCATGTCTGACAGACAGAGGCAGAGCCTGGAATCACACCAATATTGACTCAGCTCGTTGGGACTCAAAACATAGTGGTTGAATGTGTATCTGCAGATCAGTGACAGCACAGCCTTTTCCTATATGAAGGAAAGCACACCCATGCTGTCAGGTGAGACCATAACTAGCTCCAGTGCACCTTAGAGAAGTAAACACTTTTTGCTACTGAAAAAACATAGAAGTTATTTGGATATTGTTGTGCTTCAAGCTGAACATTCATATGTTCCTCGCTAAGACCTTAAGTCAGGAGACGTGCCAAAATGTTTGAGGTAGAGTTTTGAGGGCTGGATTTCCTGGAACAGAGGTACAAATGCATGCCTTGCTCTTTCTGTGTGGTAGCACAGAAGCTTTCCAAAATGCAGAAGTGGATGTACCAAAACAATAGTGATAAAGTAGAAATTATTCAAGTGGGAGCTATAAAGAAGTTATCACATCTTGTTCTATAAGGCATAACCAGACAAATAGCTGGAAATATCAGAAATTACAATAAAATTTTATCATTAAGAAATCATGTTTTTTCACTGACCCTGAAACAGAAGGCAATAGCCATGGCCAGAAGCCAAAGGTTGAACATTGTGACCACATAATTCAGAATAAAAATGTCAGTGTTTTGGGGAAAAAAAAAAAAAAGCTTTTTTTCCCCCCCCCAACATCTACTGTGATCCTTAGTGGAGGCACATGGGACTGGGAAGGGTGCAAGAAAAAAATGAAATAAAGTGTAAGCCAAAGGGATGAGTTACTATGAGTGTTTACTGAAGCGGTCACTGGAGATGTAGGACAGTTTTGTAAAGAGGGAACTTGTTTCTCATTCGCTGAATTTTTTCTCTAGAAACCTGAAAGGATCATGAAAATGGCAGAAAGGTCCAGGTTGGAAGGGGACAACAACCTTCTATGGAAGGTTGGGCTAGGTTACCCAGGCTCTGCCAAACTGAGTCTTGAATACTTTCATCAAGGGAAAGCCCACCACTTTTCTGGGCTCCTATGTCTAATTGTTCTCACAGCTTTTTTTTTTTTTCCTATAGCCAGGCAGAATTTCCCCTGAATTTGGGGAAGGTGTCTATAGGTGTCCAGTTTGTGGAGATGTCTCTGATCCAACTTCCCTCCACTGTTGGTACTTGCACATTTATTTGTCATTGTTTGTCAATGTAGAGACCCTGGAGGCTGATCTCATCCATCAAAACTCAGGCAAAGAAGGCACTGAGCACTTTTGTCTTTTCTGTGGGTGTTTTTAATCAGCATTCCAGCCCCATTCAGCAGCACACCTACAGCTTCCTTGTACTTCCACTTGTAGTATACCAATAACAGCCTTTTTTTGCTGTATTTGTCATCTTTTCTTAGTTTGAGCTCCATATGAATTTTTGCTTTCCTAACTAAATTTCTACATGCAGGAGCAATACTTCTAAGTTTCTTTCTATGGGAGTCTCACTTTCTCCATCTCTCTTATATTTCCCTTCTGCATTTGAGCTTCCTCAGTAGCTTACTTTTTAAGCAGGTTGTTATTATAAGTGTTCCTTTTTCTGATGAAGGGTGTAGATCACTCTTATGCTTTGAGAGGTGTATATCTGAAAATTTCCTGGTACTCCTGAGAAACTTTGCCTTCCAAGGCAATCTCCAATGAGATTGTTCCTAACACTTCCATTAGGGAGCTAACATCTGCCTCTCTTGGATTCAGGGTCTTCCTTCTTTTACTTGTCTTCCTCAAGCCCCTTAAGCCCTTACATGTTAAAATCTTACAAATACTGTAGGCAAAGCTGCCAAAAAGTGTCCATTATTGGTAAAGAGTATGTCCAGAAAAGCACCACTCCTAGTCAGTGCATGCAGCAGTTACCTTAGGACACACTATGTCCTCAGGACAGAAATGTAGATTGCTTATGCACCACTGTGCTGCTTTCCCAGCAAATATCAAGGTAGCTGAGGGATGGATAGCTGCTTGCATGCGCCAGTTGAATAATCTGCTGATGAAGCGTCTTCTGACAAAGGGATGGTTTTCTTGCAAAAGGCGTGAGAATAGAGCCTGTCCTGGATGTCTGTGCTTGATTTGCTGTGAGTCTGTATGCTATTTCTCTAGTAAGCTGAGACAGAGAGACAAAGAATTAATCAGGTATATTTGAGACCTGATCGTTCATACGTAAGATAGACCTAAACCAAATTTGTGTCTGCTGGTGAACACCCGAGGCTTCAAAACACACAGGAGAAAAAGATCCTTTCTACTGACAATCAGGGTAGCAACAGGAGGACTCTGAACTAAAGCTGCCAGCTGGAGGAACAGGCAAGGCCTTTTAATTGCATTTACTTTGTACAGACAATGAAAGCTGACTGAGTCTTCCCTTCTGAGATTCATCATAGCCAGGCTGCACTGCCTCCATGACAAAGAAGAAAGGTGACGACATCAGTGCAATTTGGCTGCAAGCAAGCCTCACCTCTGTTCGACCCTCCCTACCATTTGCTGACTTTGATCTGCAAAAAAAAGAGCCTGCAGCTAAAATGTGCTTTCAAACTCAACTTGTTCTCCTGCAGCAGAACTGGCAATCTGGGTATGACCACCCTACATTGCATTAAAAATGCAAACTTCAGGAGGTTCATCTGAGCAGGAATTCTGCTGGAACAACAGAAAGCCCATTGTTGTCTGTATTGCAGCAGCAACTAAGGGCTCAGATGGAACTCTCTCCGTTCTCAGATGGTTAAAATCCACGTCCCAGAGAGCCCACCATCCAGAGCAAGCAAGCAGGCTGTGGGAGTGGTGTTGGGGAGGAGCTGCCCTGCCACAGGGGCTCACACACTTGGAGCTCTGAGGTTTCAGACAGACTCTGGTTTGGGCCACTCACAGAGAATGCAAGTAGTGAGACCTTGTCCAGCAGCCTGAATCAAAACCTGATTCTGATGAATGTCCCCCACTTGTCATCCCTTCTTTTTCAGAACTAGCTGTTGTTCTGAGAATAACCTTTGGCTTCCAGTAGCAAACTACTGAGTCAGTCACATGATTATTTGAACTGGTAATTTTCAGTACTTATTAAGTAATTAACAAGTAGCTTTCACATTATGTTTTCTACAGTTAAGATTATTTAGCTCAATGCTGAAGTACCAACGAAGCAAATACATCCAATAAATGAGTAATTTAAAACTTTAACATCTTTTAGAAGCCTCCTTTAAGAATGAGTGTTATTTGACTTCTTGGGAATTGTTCTTTGTTACTGTCTTTGTTACCATCAGGACTACATGGTAAGATATTAGAGTAACACAGACAGACTTGTTTAAATAGTATGGATGATTCAGGGTTAAGTTTGACTTCAATCAAAGCTGAATATATTTTACCTTCGAGTTTTCAGATTTGAAATTGAGGTATGAGCCTATCAATGGTTTCATCAGTACATGATGACGAATACTTTTTCTTTTTCTTTTTTTNTGAGGTTCAGAAAAAAAAAATCTTCTACCAAACCTGACTTCCATTGACCTGATATAATTAGTTTGACTCTCCTCTTGTTGTCTAGGCACCCACTAGAAGTGTTTGCTAGGAAAGAAACTGGCACAAGAGACTTTCTATGAAGATTAGTGTGTGGAGGATTAGACACAGATATTCAGCTGTCTTTCACCACCCAGAAAATGAAAGAGCAAACAGATCATATCTTAGTTTTTGTACGAACTGAAGTGAGAATTACAAATTCATTTCTCCTAACAAAGTATAGACATTAGAGTCAACTTCATAAATGTATGACTGTGCAACTGAATTGATTAGACCTTATATAGTCACAATAGGCTTTTGTATTAGCTTTTTACTATTGCATATAAGCAGTAGTTCTGAACTGAGAATTCATAAGTTACTAAATGCTATACATAAACTGGACCACAACTGTGAAGTCAAACATCATGAAGCAATGTGATTTAAAAGTAATATTATCTCAACACATTTGATTAACATCTGATATGTCACCTATGTCAGTATTCACAGTAGTCAGAATATTGCCTATATATGGGGTACAGATGTTAGTTTAATAAAGAACTTGAGAAATCAGACTCAAACTGAGAAATAAAACATAACCTCACTTGAAAGCAGTATAAGATAAATTCTCCTTAGATTTACTATAACTACACCAAAGAAGAAAATTAAAATTTCCACACTTAGGCTTCAGGAAAATATCACCAACCTTTAAAAATATATGTATATACTACTATAATAAGTTTTTTAAGTTAATACCAAACCAAACTGAAGTCTCCTAAAATAATCCTCTTGGCATCATTACCTTTTAAATAGAAAATACCAAAGCAAATAGAACAATCTCTGCAGGACCTGAAAGAATTAAAAAGGATGAACTTTTCTAGAGCTTCGATGCCATCTGCTGGATGGGTAAAAAGAATGCAATGAGCCAGATACATCTAAGTGGTACTTCTGCCACCTGGAAATCTGAGGTCGCGCTGTCCCTGGAGCTGTTGGTACCTAACAACGTAACTTCAGAATTAGGAAACAAATCTCTTTTGGGGTTGGGCAGCTCTGCAGGGAATGGAAGAAAAGATGAATAAAAGAAGATGTAAACCAGTAAACTGGCATCTTTATTCCATGCAAAGAGGGAATAACCATTTCAAGAAAGAGGGAAGTGGACGCCAGCTTCACATCTTTTGGAAATGTTCTTCCCAGCAAGACTCCTTTCAAGGCAGTAACATCTCAGTTTTGGCGTTAAACTTCACGTCCTTTGAAGGACCCACAAGAGTGAGATTTTTAGTCTATTTAACTGGACTCCAGATTCCAGCTCTGCATTTTAACTTCCACACTGACAAGCTTTAAATACTGTAACAGATGCAAAACAGTAAGCCTTCTAGGATACTCCCAATTCAGGGAGCAAATGTCAATGTCACTTGGGAAAGAAAAACAAGACAATGTAAAATTGAGCAGTAAGATTTGGGTATCTTCTCCCTGAAGCAGCAATCAGATACTTGAGGAATATACATTGAGGCATGACCTATTTTTCCAAATAAAATATAGCAAATATTTGCATACTAACATAAAAAAAAATCATCACTTATCATATTAAAATTACATTCTTACCATAGATGTGACTAATATTGACTTTTATAATTGTTTTCTGTGGGGAATTCAGACATGAATATTCTAGGTGAGCCAATCCATCTCCATTGCAGCCCTGGTTGTGGAGCTTTCTGGCTCTTTTGGATCATCCTTTACTCTCTGTTTTTCCACATAACGGAAATGAAGAGTGTCTTCTGCACTTCTGGAAATGTCTGATGAGACCACAGCACTGCTTGAGCCATGGCAATCAGCTGCAGCCATTGTGCAGGGCTGCTCCGTTGAGCAGCTGTGGTTAAAAAGAGTTGGGCTTCCATGCATAAGGCACATACTCTGTCCTGTCCTCTCAGCAGGTATAAATGATTTGCTGCATCTTGAGTGCACTGGGCAGCATGTATACAAGCAAAAGTGTGTAATTCACATAAACTGTCTGTCTCTGGTGCCTCAGCTGGAAACACGGAAGCCCTGTCTCTTATCAGAAGCAGCATACTGCCAAGGCTTGTGGCAAATTTTACTCTTTTGCCTCTCAGTGTGATGTGCTATTGATGCCATTGTTCATGTGCTCATATTGCTCCATAATCAGCTTCATTCTGTTTACCCCTATCACCCCTTCACTGCTCGTTTTCGTAAGTGTGCACATCTATGGAAGCACAATCCTTGCAGTCTCTCCTCTGAAAGCAGACATGCAATAGAAGTGGGCAGGAGAAAAAACAATTCATAACTTTGGATAACTCCTTTAACTTCTCTCTTCAGTGCAGACTAACTTGGACAGCATGTCCTCTCCATCGCATCTCCCTAAAGCATGGTTAAGTTCTCCCTGTTTTGACTGATGATGTTTACCCTTGTGCTCAACTTGAATGAGCTTATTCCCACTTTCTCAGTTTTAGAGTCCTTCTTACCTTAAACAAGCTACCCCTTACAGGCCTTTTGCACTCCCAAAATTATTATTTCTACATTACAATTGTAGCAGAAATCAAGTATGCTGTAACAATCAATATTTATAACCAGACATGAAAGTAAACACCACGTAAATCCAGAAATTGAGTTGTTTCTTACAAAGTCCTCCCCTTGATCTCAGAAAACACCATTTAGCAAAGAAAGTATAAAGACAAACCAAGCAATACCTATATAATTTGATTTTCTGCTTCACTGAACCTGTATTCCAACAAACAATTAGTGGCTGACTTTTATTTCCTGTTGTCACTGCAGGTAACTTGCTTCATCATTGTAATTTAAAAAAATATTATTAAGTTAATTTTTAAGTGATTGTACTTTGCAGATCTATTGAGTTATCTCCACAGAGAGATAAACAAATAAAATCAAAACATTAGCTGATAGGTTACTTTGGGCAGGATGGTAGGCAGGTCTTTTTCATCCCAGTTAGGCACCCTACTCGCTGCTCTGAACTACCTCTTAAACTATCAACGCCAACTCCATGGTTGGAAATACCAAGCCTATTTCTGTAGTTTTCATACATTTATTGTACTATTTGATCATTAGTCTCCCAGCCCCCTTGGGGGCTGGCGGGTGCCCCAGCTGCTGGCCCAGCCCTGGTTTCACCAGCTCCTGGGGCATCCTCCTACTGTTGCCAGTGGGGTGGCCTCTTGTTTGGCGGTGAAGTGGCCAGAGGGCTGCTGGCCCTCCTCTTCGGGGCTCGCCGGGCCCTCCCAGGGGAGAACTGGCTGCCCCGGCTGGGAGTGGAGGCCGTGGGCCCGGCCTCCTCTGGGTCCTCCCGCGGCTCCGCTGGCTCCCCGTGGGTGGGGACGGGGACAGAGCAGGTGCTGCTGGGACCCCCACGAAGGGCAGCCGAGGAGGTGCTGGGGAGCTCTTCTGCCCCAGATCTGTCAGGGCTGCTGGAGGGGGCTGCACTGGGGGCAGGAGAGCCCCTTCGGGAGGCAGCAGGGCCGGGGGCAGCTTCGGGGCTGCCCTCCCGCTCCTCGGCAGCCCAGCTGTCCCCCAGGCCCATCCGGCGCTGGGCCTCGTTGCTGCACCGCGCCACCACGGTGTCGATCAGCCGGCGCACAAAGCTGCTCGTGTGCGGGCCCAGGGCCGCCCGCAGCAGCTGGCACAGGGCTTCCTCGTCTGGGCCAAAGAGGCTCAGGCTGGACGTCTCCAGGCCCATATAGCAAGAGGATTCACTCAGTAACACCTCGGTTAGAAGGGGGAGAACAGAGAATAATTAAGCTTTGCAGCAGGAGCCAGAGAGGCTGTGGTGTCTCTGTCCTTGGAGGTTTTCACAGTCTGCCTGGATAAAGCTCTGAGCACCAGGATCTTAATTCACTCTAGAACCTCAGTCCAAGGAGAAGTTTGGACCAGAAGCTACCCATGTCCCTGCAAACTGCAATGCTTCTGTGGTCTCCGTGACCTGGGAGTTATTATTATTTTATATACGGCTTTATGTGGACAGAGTAGCTACACATACAAGTGAATTCCTGATGAATCCAGAGGGCTCACACTCTCCAGCTGTCAGGGTATGCATATGCTAGGAAAGTAATGTACTGCAGCAGCTATATTACTCCACAGCAGATGGCCTGTACAAGCTATGAACACTGTGACAAAAGTCTCAGAGCATGGCACATTGTTCTCTTTTATCTGGCAGTCAGGATGAAAAGCAGAGTGTTGTAAAGTGCGTACTCAAAATCAAGTAATGCATAAATCCATTATCAGGTCTCTATAGAAAGATCTATTTTGGTGTCTAATTCCCCATACCATGCTGGAAAAGATTAGTCTGTGTGTGGGGTAGTACACTTGAGGCCAAATTTGTTTATATGAGTTTTAACTGCATTTTGATTAAATTAAAATACTTTCACATAACTACAGCGATGACTGTAATATGATTAATGGCTCATAGAAAAATAAACTGACCTAATTTATTTATAGTAGGCTCAGTCTGACCTGTAGGATTTGATTAATTATTTTTCAGATAAATATTATTCTTGGAATCAATGTTCCAGATTGATTGCTGCCAATTTCTGATGTCATTTCCCTAGGAGCTTTTCATAGTGCATTCAACAATCAATTCTGCAACTACTCAGTCCAGCCCTGAAGTTGGGAAGACCTTTGTAGTGACACTGTCAAATCGTGGCAATAGTGATGGGCTTCCCTGGCTGGGAGCATTATTTGCCATTCTAATGTCTCATGCAATAATTGGCCTTGCTTCAGAAATATTCCAATATCTGGCCTTTCCATAGCAGGTCTGCTGAACTACAGAAGGCCAATACGCAGCTTCTGGGTTCCATTTGTTCTTTTTATTACAGCACAGGCAATAACAAAGACAGGACAGAAGCTCAAACAAAGCCTAAATATTAAAATACTTGGCGAAGAATCCGCACTCCGAAACACTGTTAAATCCCCCTACAGCAACAATAGTCCTTCCTGCTAACAGACCCAGCCATCAGATAACTGTCCTCGGAGACACACATCGGCAATTGTTAAACTCAGATCATTTTTATTCCCTACCCTTTCAACTGTCTAGCACTCCAAAGAAACGAGTGACTAAATAATGAAACTTTTCACAGATGACAAGATTTGTGCATTTCCAAATAAACTCTCTTGAAGCACACAGAATTCAATACCTTGTCCTCCTCACTGACAAGTAGTCTTTATGCATACACAGATTTACAGAGTTCAATTCCTATGGCCAGTCAATAGCCTCTTCCAGGCATTGACACTGACAGTCCAAGCTTCCGGAGTAATTAGGCATGACTGCTATGAGCCTGGAAGATGACCTCTGCTTTAAAATGCTTTGGGCAACACCTAGTATGCAGCCTGGTATTCAACCCTAGCTCCCGTACAACTTTTATTGGCAAACCTCATATCCTGGAGTAGCAAAACGACAGTGATATGACTGCAGGAAAGACTACAAGCAAGCAAAAATGTATATGAAAGGGTTAGATTCTAACTGCAGGCACAGTGTTGGAGTGAAGCTTGACTGTCAGAAGCAATGCTCTAGGAATAGCTCTCAGAAAGCATGCCTTGCAGCCACTCCCTGAACTGAGATTCCCCTCCCCACCCCTTGCCCTTTGCTTCCTTAATAAATGGGGTAAAAAGAACTGACAGTCATTTCAAATTAGGAAGTTCATGTACTTAGCATAGTTACTGCACCTAAATCTCCGTATAGGAAAAAAAAAGTAAAGATTTTGCTACTGAATGAGAAAATTCATGATATGTTTAAGGAAAAATTGCAGGCTAGTGTCAGCTGAGAAATCTTTTGTGGGTTTCCCCATGCCTGGTACTGATTTTACAGGTAGGAAATATCATCTAGATATTCCTGTATACAATTACTACACTCACATTATTAGCGTAATAAATATATAAGCCTGTCAAGATGACAGGCTAATGCAGGGGTTTCAAACTCATTTTCAGTGGGGGTCACATCAGCCTCACGGTAGCCTTCAAAGGGCCGAATGAAATCTTAGGACTGTACAAATGTAGGAGTAGTTGCACTTGCCATGCTGTTATTTTGTAGTCAATCCCCAGTATTCTTGGCAGCTGTCTGAGTGCCAATCAAGCTAAAAGGTTAACAACAAAAAAGCAATCGCTCACAAAATAAAAGACCAAATCCCTACTTAAAAGACATTTCAGTTCCCTTTTGTCACAAAAAGCTGGGTTTCACTTTGATCTCATACTAACTTCATGTTGGTGTGTACGAACTACAAGTGCTTCTGTGCAAGACTCCAGTGTGCAGTGGAGTGCAACACCCACAGTGTCCAAGTGCTGATGGAAACTCTAATGGAATTTCCACGCTTCTGGATGTGATGCCAAAAATGCACAAAGTGACTTCTCTCATCCAAGGGAGTACCACTGCTTTGGAGAAGGGTATCTCCAAGTATGAAGTCTCCAGTCCCTTTTTATGACTTTTTTCAGACCTTGAGCCATGCAGACATGAGAGGTCACTAATAATGCCAACAAAAAGCATCATCTAGACCCTTCTGCCTGCAGCTGGTAGTGGCTGAAGAGGTTAGAACTACCTTGCTGCAAGTTACCACTGCTCCCATGGTCACTGCCTAATACCTCGCAGTCAAGTAAATTGATTAACCTGAGCAGCTGCTCTTTACTATCATGGCAGATAGTGTGAAGATGCTTCAGTATTGTCTTGCACAATAAATGAAGACGACTGTGGAAGGTTGGTAGCAGTTTCATACCTCGAGTAAACCTCTGAATTATTCCTGTAGTGAAAGAAATAATTCTGCCAACACGAGACAGGTAAAGCTCCTGAGTGCACGCAGAATTAGATTCATGGTGAATTAATTTACATTGACAACAATTACTGCAAACTGGAACCTAAGTATCAGTTAACCTACTCCAGAGATGTGCTTGTAGTTGATTCAGCCTTCCCAAAAGATGCCCTGGCATTCTCTGTTAGTATGTGTTACAGAGAAAGTGAACGGATGCTCTGCATAAAGGCACGTGGAATGGAGATCAGTCAACTCAATGGAAAATCTCACCCTAAAGGAAAAATAAACACTATATCCTAGGACACATCACACTAATTAATGCTCATTTAATGTCAAGAGCTGGTGAAAAGGTCTGCTTTCAAAACACTTTTCTGGGACAAGTCACTCATTGTGAAAGGTGTAAATCCTGCCTTTCGTTAAGGGCAAGGAGGGAGCTCTTCACATTACCACCTCTCAGTCACTCTGCTACTTCCCCTCATCTCTCCATTACTGGTGTGTGTTCCATTTGATCCAAAGCCCCTCCACACTGTGCTGCCCCTCTGGAATCTTTCTACACATCTGCCTAAGTAACAGCTCTTCCTAATCACCATCACAAGCTCAAAATCTTGCCTCTTATCTCTGCTGCTGTTCATCTGCTGGTATCCAGCCTCATAGGCATCCACCTGGAGTACTGCCCTCTACATACCTCCCCCTGGTTCAACATAGCAAATACAAGCTGCTTTTTCCACCTTCAGGGCCTTGTGCAGGCCATGCTGCTGTTGCTTCTCACTTGGTTTTGAAAAGTCAGCACTCTCTTCCAAAAGGTCTGAAGCAGAACTTCTGCTATGCATTTGCTGCTTTCTTGTAAGCATCATTTCACTCATTGCTTCCTTAGATTGTTAGTTCTTTGGGGTGAGAACCAGCTTAATATTCTTCATCTGCCTTCGGTCCTAATGTCTGAGTAGGACTTGTAAAAACTATGGTAATGCTAATAATGATTTCTAGTCATCATAACATACAAGTATCTTAACACGGTGGGATGACCCAAGCAACAGAGTGTAGGCACTTATTGCAAGTTAGTGCAGAAACTGGATGCACTGACTTACCACATGCACTGATGGATGCAAGTATTTGCCTCGATATTTGCCAGGGAGACTGCAGAGCCTTTTACCAAGAGTAATTAGACCAATTGTAGTAAGATGCAATAGGGATTTTTTTGGTTGTTGAAGAGGTGAAAACACACAGACATCTTGTTATGCCCAGCCCTGGACAATGCTCTCAGGTCTAAGGCTCTGTAACTGGGGTCCTTGAAGCCAGGAGTGTGTTCACAGCTTCAAACCAGTATGACTAGTAAGAAAACTAATTCAGTGGGGAGATCTGACCCTAACAGGTTTGACTCTCTAAGCAGGGTGTCAGCCACAGGCCTCTATCTGATGGACTTCACGCAGTGCAAGGCTTGAAGGTGTTACTTTCCCAGCATGTCAGGCATATTATCCTGTTGCTCAACATTTTTCTTGCTTACATTCTGCCTTGTTTTTTCTGCTTATGATACAGTTTTCCTCAGGTCTCAAGGCTGTACTTCTTCCATAACCAGTAACTACTAGCAAATTTTTCATAGCCTTGGGGGTGCTCTTTTAGCCCATCCCCATGTTTTCAAAGCCTTCGCTATTACCTTCTACTTGAACCGCACATTGTAACAAGTGACACCATTACATAGCTTATTTTCACAAAGTAACTTCTCACGAGTCAGCAAGCACAACAGACCCTGGCCTCTGGCCTCATAAAGTCCGCACAAGGACGGTGATCTGCTACCAACAACAGCAAAACTGCTTTTACTGGGCCACCAGCAGCCGAGAATCAGGTCCTTCTATGTTCACTGTAGGCAAGCATGGTTGCATCAGACCTGCTTACCGTCTCAGCTGCCAGATTCCACTTCCATTAAATGTAACATTACTCTGAGAGACCTAGGGTGTCACAGACTCTAGCTGCTACCGGCTGTGGGCTCCACAGCATGTATACACACTCCAATAAACTACCAGCAAGACCCTAAGTTTTGGACAACCCAGTGCTGACTCCTGTCCTTATTTCTGTGTGGTTTATATGCACACATCTTTCCAACTTCCAGAAACACCAGGGTTATGTAAGGAAACCTCACTACAGGGAAAGGTGTACTGGAGGCACATTCTCCAGTTACCTTCCCTACTTCATTTTGGGTTCACTGTATTTTCCCCCCTCTCTGCAAGAACCAGCTGTAATTAATGGCTTTGCCTAGTAACTTGTAGGACATGAAAACTTATACCTCCACTTGGGAGATGGCATTGATCATGGACAACCAAAAAGTGGTGAGCAGGACAAATCCCTGGGGGCATGAAGTTGTAGGACCTGCACCAGGGAGATCCAGTTACTTGGAAACGAAAATCCAAGAGTTCTGAGAGCCGAAAAGTAATTGCTATAGACATTTGCCATCAAAATATCTAACTTTTTAGGCTTTATTTCACATTTCTTTCAAAGCAACGTAAGGTTTTCTACTTGCATAGAAGAGGTTTGTGCACTCACTGAGTCAGCATACAAACTGCTGTAAATGAAGTCAGTGACTGTGATACTCCAGTCTGAACACATGGCAATCACCTCAAATACTTCAGACACAAAATGAAAAAAAAAACAACAAAGCACTAACTGCCAAGGAGAAGCACTGTTAAGCTAAAAGACGAGAATACTCTGGTAAAAAACACAATCATCATTTCTGCACCTGATGGGAGTGAGCCTGAAGAAAGACCTGGAGAGTCAAGTTCTGCCATAACATATTTTATGGAGCTGAAGGGGCTAAGCTAGAGGAAACACCAAGAACTTGTTTACTTAACTTAGGTCCCATACAGTGAGTTGTCCTAAGTTCCTGTATCACGCTGCATGGGAAAAAAAAAAAAAAAAAAAATCACAGCTTTTCTTGTTCTCATTCTACTTGCTCAAAGTTCAAATAAATGGTCACAAAAACTTTTATCCTAAACAGTTCACAGCCTTTGGAGCTGATTCCCAGTTATGCTGAGGCTTTTACAAGCCTCATAGCAGAACTAAACAGCCACATGTAAATGAACCCTTGCCTTACAACAAACTGGTCAGAACAGTTTCATATTATAACTAGCAATCACAAAAATCAGATGAGTAAGTAGTTTACATTTAACATATTCTGAGCAGAAAAGAGTAGTGAAAATGACACAGCTCCTCAGCAGGAGTACTTTTATTCGCACGTTAAGATCAGCACTTACACATGCTGGACTGTTGAATGGAAAATTTTAAAAAAAATCCCATTAATTTTGTCTCCAAAGAATAGAATTAGATCTGCTATCATGCAATAGTGAAAGTCAACAAGCAGCATATTTGAACTGGTAACCACCCACACAAAAAATAGCAGGTGATATTTTATCTCATGCCTTTTTTTTTCATGGCGCTCAATGCAATGCAAGCAAGTTATTCTGTGCTGCCAAGAATGCTGGATTCCTACTAGCAACAGTCAGCAGTTTCTTTTTGGCTGCAAAAGCCCTGAGAGGCTTTGGCTGTCTAGCAGCTGTGTGTCAGAGCCTGAGGGGAATGATTACAGTAGCAGCACCACCACCTGTGCATGCAACACATGTGTACATTCATACAGTCCCGCAGGGAGAGGCATCTCCCACTTACCCTTTGTACTGCAATACAGCCTGCTGGTCTCTGCTCCACTGTGCTGCTGGTAAGAAATCACAATGAAGCCAAACTTATTGTAATAATGAGTTAAAAGATGGGTTTTTTTTTTGTTACAAACATTACATCGACAACGTGGCAGAGCAGAACTTCTCAAGGCGTTACACAATACCAATAAATTTTGGGTTTAATTACATTACAGTATTAAGTTAGCCTAGCATCAGAGTCCTCTTTTGCAGAAAGACAGCCTTGGTTCCAAAGAAAGTACACTGGGAGATCCCACACCCACTGATGGAAGAGGTTACAAGGAGCTGGGATGGGGGGTCTCTTTTACCAGTAGTTCTTTGTAGCAGGGGGCTCTCTTTGCTGCCTAAGGAGTACCAGAGGAAAAAGAGGTTAATAACTCATCAAAGGTAAGCACTAACTATTGAAACCAGCACTGGCAGAACTGAGGCACTACATTGTCCATCCACTGCACCAGTTTCTCTGATAAGCAAGTAACGTCCTGGGTTCCCTATTTGTATGCATGGGATTGAAAGGAGATGGAAACGATAACGCAGAAAAGATGATCCAGACTTTAGGAAAATCAGACAAGTTCTTAGTTATAAAGCTTAGGATGACTATGGCAAAGAACCAGTCTAAACTTCTGCTTATGTGCATCGTAAGCCTTGTCATGATTTTGAAAAGAAATTCAGTCTTCAGCAAGGTGTAACAATAGGTTGTTATCAATTTCTTGGAGAAAAGTCTTTCACCATCGTCAACTGGAGATTCGCTGTGGTGACAGGTAAGCCTCTTTCCTGACATGTCGGCTTACGTGTCTGCACATCAGTCGATGCTGCTGAAGAGCTGTGCCCATGTTAAAGGGGCCTGACAGCACCGCTGTGGCAACGGGGTGCGAAGGAAACGTGACTCCCCACTATGCATACACAAGCCAACCGAGCAGCACGTGCTCCTTGGCGCACTGAGACGAGGAGCTGGGTTACTGAGCTGGCTCACTCAGCGGCCCAGCCACCTCACAGCAGCAGAGGTGCCAGCCAGGAGACACGGCACAACTCCAGCTCCCGGCTGCTGCGGACACGCTGGACGGACAGGCGGACGCGTGGCCTCAACGACGTGATACCGCCCACAGCCACCCTGCCTCCAGGACTCCCTGCCCCCCGCGAACACGCACATAGGTTGCAACAAACTTGCAAACGTAACTTACGGGCTGTGCAGACGCACACGCGCGCCCTGCAGGCACCGCCCCCCCCGCGCCTCGCGCCAGCGCCTGCGCACTGAGTCCGCTGCCGGCTGCCCGCGCCTGCGCATCACGGGCGCCTCNTCTCTCTCCTTCCCCGCCCCCCCGCCGCCTGGGCCGCGGATCCGAGCGCCGCCGCCCGCCCCGCGCGGTGAGTGTGACTGGCGTCCCGGGGTCGCGCGCCATAGGGCGAGCCGTTGCTGCTCCTCCCCTTCCTCCTCCCCTTCCGCCGCCCTCTTCTCCGCCCGTCCCGCTGCGCTGTGGGGGACGCTGGGGTAGGAGCGTGACCGCGACGGGCGGCCTGTAGCCGCCGCCATGCAGATCACTCTGAAAACGCTGCAGCAGCAGACCTTCCGGATCGACATCGACCCTGAGGAGACGGTGCGGGCCCGCGCGGGGACGAGATGCGGTGGGGAGGCCGCGCTCCGTCCCCTCCCGGGCTTAGGCCTCGCTCTCCCTTCCCGGAGGAGAGAGCGCGGCCCGAGCAGCGGCTGAGGGGAGAGCTGGGGCGGCCTTTCCCCTGTCCCCGGGACGGGGGGCGAGATGGGGAAAGGGGCAGGACGGACCTCTCCGTTGGGGGAGGGGCGGGCAGCGTGTGCGGGGGAGGGGTCGCTGGAGCCTCTGTGAGGGCCTGGGTTGTGTGGGTGTGGTGTGAGGGCCGGCCCGGCAGGAGTTTGGGGGTGCGGGGTCCGGCCGGGAGAGTGGGGTTTGAGAGCTCCACCGCGGGGTGGAGGAGCGTGGCGCTTTAGCGCGGGGGGGGGATGCGGGCCCCTTTCCGGGGAGCACGGGCCGTCATGGGGTGACCCTTTTTTCTTGGGGCGCAGAGAGGCCTCCTGCTGGATGAGAGTGACTTTTCATAGCTGGGGGAAAGGAGCCGTTGTGACCAGTCCCTCAGCGAGGGGGTTTTCCTCGTTTTGAAAAAGAATGCCCAAAAGGTGGAAGGGAGAATGTCTCACGCTGTACTCTGGAGAAGAAAAGCAAGAGGGCAATAGGAAGCTAAAGTTTTTCTTTCAGGAATATACGTGCCCACACCCGTGGATTGGTGGTGATGGGGCAACACTGGGAGGGGGTTGTGACCACTTGGGGGAGGGAGGGGGCTGAAGGAAAATGTGGTGCTCGCTCTCTACAGATTCCTGCCTGGAAAGGAAATGTCGGGAGAGTTGTAGGGCTCCTCTCTGCAGTAGTGCGTACTGCAGAGGAGCTCGTGAGGATTTGCCCTCAGATGCATCCCTGTACACTTAGGCAAGTGTATACTGTTTTTGAAGGTAGGTGGTTGCAGTGAGACTTTGCTGTTTTGCCCACAGCGTGATTAATCTCTGCTTATGAGGTGAGGGAGTGCATGTGAGATTCTGCTAACAGCTGTAGGGTGAATGTTGGTGTCTCCTGCAAAATAGGCATTTGGGTTTGTGGTGAGGTTTATAATAAGAGTTAGCCTACTTTATTGGCAGGTTGCAGTGGCTGTATCTGTGTACTTCTAAGATTGGGAGTGGGGAGAGGATGTGTTTTGGTTGCAGGTGAATGTTTTTTATTGGCACATGGCATTCTGCTGAAAAATCCTCAGGGAAATACACTGATCTGAGATGAAAGGAAGGGCCTTAAGTGAGTTTGCAGGGTTGGAAGTTGCCTTGTCACTTGCCTGAGCATGGATGGCTGCCTCTGGTAGCCAAGTCCAGACATCCTTGTGGCCTTCTTTTGAAAGGTTTGAGGAGTTTAGCATCTGAAAGTGTGTCCGCAGTAGCCTTTCACATGATATCTAGGCAGTGAAACTCTGGAAACTGTGGGTCATTACATTTGCTTTTATTAAGTCTCTTGGTTTACCCTCCTCCACCTCCATCTTAAGAAAAATAAAGAACAATGGTTAAAGTTGGATTGAGAGTTGATGTGGTTGAACAGTGTGGCAGAGGGAGATGGCAAATGTCTAGCTGATGCATGTCTTAAAAACGTTCAAGGATTTAAAATGTTGGTCTTGTTATGGAGAAAAGCTCTCTTTTAATATTTCCTCTTTTTCTCTGTTATTCAGTAGGGTCCTGGGAAATAAAATCGGGGAGAGGACTAAAGGAATGTTGCCAGTCAAAACACTTACCATCTTATGAGACAGCAAAATGCTTTAGCAAGAGGTTGGATTATGGGAAATTAGACTGCACTCTGTGTTTTGTAAATGGAATTGCTGCAGTAGCTCAGTAACAGAAGCAAGAATACCTCTCATGAGCATAATACTTCAGTTTTTGGGTAGGAATGGGTGGTAAGATAGAGGAAATGGTAGGATTTGAAGAGAAATTTGTTTTAAAGTGAGCAGGGTGAAGCCTCAGTCTTATTAGCTGCAAGGTGTGGAGGTGAAAAACATATTAGATTCCCTTGCTCTATTTTTTAGAAAATTACAAAGAAATTCCTGTTGAAAATGTTGCAAATTGTAGAACTTAATACAGAGAAGAACACTTTAGAGCCTTCAGTAAGAAACCAAATCTGTTAAAATTGGAAAATGCTTCAAAATGTAGTCTGTTAAGCAAATGTTTCACAAGTATATGTTTGAAAGTTCTCAGTCTGATTTTGAGAAATACTAATTTTAGCTAAGCCCACTGGTATCTTAGCTTTATTTTCTAACATCTTGAAGCAAAGGTATTTGTTTTGCAGAGTTCAGGAAACATTACTTGTAGTCTTTGAACCATATGTGTGTGTTTCTCTGCTAGAGGTAGGCTTGTTTACTTGGATCTGTGCCCTATAGTGTGACAAGGCCAAAAATCATCTCGTTGTGATAGGCCCAGGAGACTTGTTGCTCTGAAATTGGATTCTCATTCTCTAAAATTGGTTTCTGGTTCTAGTAATTTCTGCCATTATTCTCAATACAAAATTTATCTGAAGAGACTTGATGTTACACGTACTAGTACTCCAATGAGAGTTTATGCTTGTAACTGAAAGGTGTCATTGGTAAGGAATATTTAAACAAACTGATGAAATTTTGAAGCAGCACACTTCATAATAACTGATTGGACTTGTTACAGTTTTTACACAAGCAATTGATTATATTTTTCCTGCTTAATCAGACAGTTGAATTTTAAAGTTCAAAACATGCTTTTAATAATGTGCCTTTAGTTTTGATTTAGTCATGTTTTAAAGTGTTGCCCCACTGAATGTATTGACTGAATAAAAATTGGACTAGAAGCATGGAGTATTCTTGTTTTTTAGGGGCAAAAACCTTGAGTTCATGGGAATCAACATTGTACTCGTGCTCTGTAGAGGGGTGGATTTATCTGTTGTGATTGCTTTAGCGTTATGAGCAAGGCCATTCAGCGCGTGAGCGTTCAGACTTAACCAGGATAGAAAAAGCGTGCATTTACCTGCACAAGCTGCTTCTCTTTGTTGACTGTGGGAGATTATATACATTAAGCATTGTGTTGGGAGCAAACAATAGGCCCTGTCTGAAGCTCATGTAGACCTGTGTAGCCAAATCTCTTGTCTGAGGTGACAGTGATCACATTGTAGGCTTCTAAATGTATACATTAAATAGGTTTTTAAAAAAGCTCAAACATTCTTAACTTTATTTGAAAGTGAAATACCAGTTGAAAGTCTGTCCTGTTTCTTTTTCAGCTTCCCTGTACCGTTAACCTAAAAACCCGATTGTCAAAATGCAGAGAAGTGCAAGGAACATTCAGGATGTCAGTAGCTTTTTGTCTGCAGTTTCTGTTGTCACATATTATGAGCTTTCACATTTTGCTGTTCCACCACAATGTTTGAACACTCAGGAAATGCCTAATTGTTTAACACCATGTCAGCTGGACACTTTGTTGTGGAAGCTTGAACTTCTGTGCATTCTGGTCCATCCTTAATATGTTTATGCTTTATTGTTAAATCTGTGTGTGTATTTTTGTATGCTTACATTATGCCGCTTTGGTGCTGGAAGCTCCTGGTTTTTAAGTTTAGACATTTAGGCTAGATACTAAGCAAGCCAAGTTAAATGTGTGGAGAGTACACTCCAGCAAAAATGAAGCAGGATCCAAGGGAAAAGTGAGTTTTGGCATGCATTTAATTTTTCTAGATAAAACAGGTATACTGCAGGGAAAAAGAGATACTACTCCTGTTTTTCAAAAGACAATGACATAGCAAAAAATTTATGTTTTCTGGTTTGTATGGGGTATAAAAAACACTTCTACTTCGTTACAACAATGAGGTGGTACGTAACGGAGGTACTTTTTAATATGTACTTGAGGGGTGTCTATGATCAAATGACAAGCTGCTTTAATTTTCTTCAGAGAATGCAGTGATAGACTTCTAAATTAGTGGAGGCTACCATTTGAATGGATAGATCATGATTTGTGGATACTTATGAAAGCGAATACTGTTCGTGAACCCGCAACTTTTATTAGTTTTATCTGTTTGTATGTATTTGGAATATTGAGCTATAGTAAAGCATCTAATACAAATGAGTATTGACAGCCTATATAATTTTAAAGCATAGTTTGCATCAGTTCTTGTTCTGTCTAGGGCTAGGAAAGGTGCATGGAAACAAATAATGCATTGTCGTAAAAGGTGTCAATCATATTTCTTAGCACTCTCCTGGTAAACTGTGGGCTTCTGTTGGAGAAACACCTCCTGATCTAGCAGCATCAGTGAAGAATAAGGATTAACACCATTCAGTATATAAGTGAATTAATTGTAAGTGGTAGTACATTTGTCTTAGAAGAAAGTGATTTTTTTGGTGTGATATAAGAATATATAAAAGTAATAGATTTAGTGTTGATCATTTTAGTTTAGCTGAATTTGTAATTTATTTTATTTGTCAGAAGAATTAACTTTAGAAACAGTTCTGCAGGAGCCATAGAATATTGCTGCGTGAAATGGTAAAATCTGACTTTGAGGCTTGTAACCTAAGGGGAAGTATGAACTTACTCCGACCTCCTTCCTACATGTGTTTCAGTGTAGGTTAATCCTGCAGCAGTTGCTGATAAGAGGATAGTTTTCATATTTCCCTGAGAGTTTATATATAGACTTAGTGGTTAGAGAAAAAGTGTTCTCATGATCCTGTTCAAAATCCAGAAATATCCTTCTGGGTTAAAGGTGTCTTTCTGTCTCAAGTCCTGATATTTTTCTTGAATTCTTTGATTTTACAGCAGGTATCTTTCTGCTCTTCTAGAGGATTGTTATGTTGCTCTTGTATTTCCTAGGATTGTATTGGTGAATGTAGGCACTTGCACAGCCAGAGGAGGTGTAAATTTGAAGAGCTTATACTTGGTGTTTGGGGTTTGATAGATAGGTCTGCAAATATGGTAGCTTTGGAGGGTAACCAAATAAATCTGTCAGGGAACATTTGCGGTTTTTTTCATTATTTTTATACTTTCTTTGCAGAACATAGCATTTTCAAGTTGTGTGCTGATAATCCATGTTTATTTTTTTAAATGTCGTTTTGGTTTTTTTGTTTGTTTGGTTTGGTTTGGCTTGGTTTTTTGGTAGTGCTTTTCTTCAGTGGCTAGTCTTTTTCCCTGCTTCCTGGTTAGGATTTTCAGGCAAGGGAAGTTGTTCTAATTCTTGGCTGAAGAAGGCTAGGCTTTTACATGTTCAGGAATATTTTCCTTAAGTTCTGGTGAGTGTTCTAATATAATTTCCAAAGAACTTTAGGGATGATGACACATCTTTAAAATTTAATAACAGAAATGGTAAGCTAGCATGAACTATGAATACAACTAATTTTATTAATATTGGAATATGTTTTTACATGTTAGCCATTTTTCAAATACATTGGCTCTGTGACCATAATTCTACAACTGTTTTATTGGAATGTTCTTATCTAGTTTAGCTGTCAGCAAGAAAAGTTACCTTTTTTTTTTAAAATAATTTGCCGATATTATGTGCTGTATTTCTCAGCTATGCAAACTTTATTGGACCACCATTCCCAAGCTGGCCAGTAAACCAAGAAGTTAAATATACAGGTTGTACACACAGACAGCTTTGTACATAATTGTGTCTTATATTTAAACTCTATTTTGCAGGTATTGTTGGTAAGCAAAGGTATCTGTCCTTGATATGTATAGCAAGAAGCTGAAAGGTGTTCTCTTTGGAACTTAGGTGCGGTGGAGAATAGATGTTAATTAAAGAATTATATGAGCAGATGACCATGCTGCTTTCTACAGTCTCATTGCTGCCCGTGTGCTTAAAAGGGCACATTTACTCGCAAACCTTTTGAAAATATTTTCGTTGTATTTCTGAAACATAGGAAAATACTTTCCTGAAGGGAAATTCTAAGGCTATGTAAACTTACTGGACTGATGGCTGCCAATGTCTTGTCCCTCCAAGGTTTGTATCTTTGCTCACTGTTCGGACAGGACACTTGGATGGAGCGGACTTACTGAAACAAATAATTTTTTGTTTTACAGGGTATGAAGCACCCCATGACTTACCTAGGCCCTGTAAGTGCCAGACAGGAGGCCTCAGTGGCTCTCTTCTGCATGCTGCCCTGCAGGGAGCATCAAATTAATGTGAAAGGAAGAGGAAAAGGCTTGCAATTGCTGTAAGAAAAACAAGTCAGAGTGTAGTCTAGGGACTACCTTAGTCTAGTTCTCCCTGTCATTGACTGTGTTTTTGTATCAGGAGTGTGTTAAGCTCAGGGCAAGGAACAGCTGGAGCTATAATCCTTGTCCCCGTCCTCCCAGCCTGTATGTCTGAGCTTCACACATTATATTTCTAACTTGGTTTTTATTGGGTTATCTAAATTAAGACCTTTAATGTATATCTAAATGAAACTCGTTGTACCCCTCCAACTGGTTTGCTGGTATGCAGTATTGGGAAAGTTGTTTTTATTTTTCTAAGCGTCTTTTTGTAATTACATAATGTCTTGTCCGTTTTGTTCCTGCTCAAACTACTGCATTGCTGTTACGCTGGTTGTAAATCTGTGGAGAATATTACTTGTTGTAAAAATTGTCTACTTAAAGGTAATGGAGGGTTGCTTATGCTAATCAACATGACCATGCAAGAGGCAGCACTCGGAGAATGTAATAGTTCTTAAAACAAGCACATGTGGATTCGTAAGGAGCCCTCAGGACTGTCAGTAGCCACATCTTTTCTGCTTTTTTTGAAAGGTACAGATAGCTGAGCTTTCTTTTTTTCTGTTGCTTAAAGCTATGCTTTGTGTTGAAATGCATGTGTTCATGTGTTAGTACAGAACTGCATGTATGCAGCTCTTTCAGTCGCTATTTAGCATCAGAAAACTGGCCTTAGTGTCTCCTCTTTTAAACAGGGCTTAAACCAATTTTGAAATACAGGGTAGAAGTGTGCAGAGGCCAGCTTTTGATATCAGAAGTTCATTTTGTTGATCTCTAAGCAATGTATAACAGCAACTACTAGACTGATAAACTTAATCTAGATGTAGACAAGGTCAGTTTTTGAGAGGAAATTAGAAAGGCAGAGGTAGTTGCTCAGGAAGTAAATGTTAGAGCTAAATTTGGGTTTGTATCTTCCCAATTCCAGACTTATTTATCTTCCAGACCATGCTGGTTTGGTCTTTGTACACAAACTTAAGCACAGTAAATGCTAATAGTAAATAAAGAAGTTTATGAATGCTTTATACTGTCTGTGAGGCTATTTTTAATATTGGAATAATTTTAAATGCCTTGTTTAGTTAACTACAAATATAGGTTTTTTTTCTGGTCACTCACTGGCTTTGTAAACCTGACTGGATTCACAATTCTTACTTTCCTGTGGTTCTTCTCAGTTACTGTGTCTGTTACACCTTTGGGATATGAACTAGGGCAGTAATCTGTTCATACAACCGTAGAGGTGAGTATGAGTGAGTATGACACCATCTGAGTGTCCTGTTAGGGAGACATTGTTAGAGATTACTGCAAATACAGGTTTCTGCCAGCAAAATCTGCTTTTGTTGTTTATAGAATGAAGTAGTTACAAATGTGTTCTTAACAGTAAAGCTGTAAAGCATTTACCTATGAGCTAGGTAGCTGCCTATCCCCTGGACATTTCAGTAGTACATACAATATATGCCATCAATCTGATGCTGATAATGGAGTTTGATTAAGGGTAGTAAAACTTCCAGTAGGAGTAGTAATGCCACACTAGTATGTGTGTGCTGGCCACCTCTTCCCAAGGGGAATGAATTTTCAGCTGAGCAGGTGGAGAAAAGAGCTGCTAGGAGGTTACGGAAGGCTGAGACTCCACATGAAAGGAAACTAAAGGGCCCTGGCTAGCTTAGCTCACAGGCTGGGAGAAAGATTTGGTAATGCTATGTAAATATTTTATAGTGGTAAGCCCTGTGGGAGGTAGGAAGGCTGTTCATGCTTCAATTTTATCAGCAGCGTAAGAACAAATGAGTATTAATAGTTTATGAATTATTTTGGACTGGAAATTAGGAAAAGGCTTCCAACATCAGAATAATTTGTACCAGCCTTGTAGCAGATCTTACTTGTCATTAGGTGAAGGAGGATCAGATTCGAGATGAAGATAGTGGTGTGGAAGGTGCGTATGTGGCTTGATGTCAGAAGGGGTCCTTTTCAGTTTTATATTGTGTTTCTCTATACACCTCAATAAATTCAGAAATCTATATTGCCTGTGCTGCACTGCTTGTGTAATTTTAAATTAAAATTCATGGAAGAATACTGTTTGGTTTTTATTTTTATTAGGAATTATGAAACGTGTCTTCATATAAACTGGTTTTTTTTTTTCTCTTCTTTGTTTTAGCATAGTGTATAAGATAGGAGAAATGGAAACTGGTGTTTGTGAGGGAAGGGAGAGAGCTTGCTCGATGTACTGAGCTATGGGAACTGCTTGCCTAGATGGAACCCAGCGTGCCCTGCCTAAAACAACCGTAGGGAGCAACTGGGCATCTTAGCACTAGCAGTTTCACGTAATTAATTTTTAGGATGCATGGCTGGGATGCAGTTAGGAACTGGTATGTCTTTGGAAGACGTCAGTTATTCAGTTAGGTGTTGTTAAGCTCTGACTCTTAATTAAGCAGACTGCATGGCATCTATTCTTGAGGACATTGTGTTCAGTATGGTCTCTTGAGTAGCAGGGAGAGTATCACATCTAAATTCATAGAGGGCAGAAAAAAATTGTCTTGTTAGTTGGCCACTGCAGTGTGTAAATGTGCCGTTTCTGAATCTCTAGAGTGTTTGCAGGTGAACTGATGTTCATTCTTAAAGGTGTTGTCATAAGGTATGGGTTCCCTTTATTCTGATGTGAAATTCATTAGGGTATAAGAAAAATGGGATTCTCTAGGGACTGAAATATATTTTGAACTCTGATTAGGTGGAATAAAACTGGCTAGCTTGGAGGTTTGGTTTATGGATCTGTGTTTTTCAGAAAAATATGTCATGATGTTACAGATGCAGATGCTGACTGTGTATCTTAAACCTGCTTTCTCAGTTTGACAGATCAATGTGCCGGGTGTGCTTTCCCAAAATTGATTTTTACTTTAAAACCTTGAACTCTCAGCTACCTAATTTTCTAGAGGCAAAGTTTAGGATGATGCTCTTTTCAGCAGCTCACTGTACTACTCATTGGGTGATGTAGCTTTCTCAAGAGCAATGAGAGGGCTTCTTTGTTTGTTTGTTCCTTCAAAAAGGAGAATTAACAGTTTAAATCTAAATGAAAGAATGAATGTGCTTAAAACTACTGTGTCTGATGCACAGGTTGTTTAGGGAGAGCTCTTATGTATTCTCTTCTGTTGGAAGAATTAAAGATACAGGTATCTTCTTGTTAGTCTTCAGTCTTCAGTCACTCCAGCTGGAACTACTAGAGTAACTTTTATGCCACTAGCATGTTGCTGTTCAATTCGATGTATCTGATGTTATCTATTCCTTTTTCATTCTGAGAATTAGTATTCTATCCTCCGCAAATGAAGTGTTTCTAGCCTCTTAGGCTAGGCAGTGCTGAAAGCCAAAAGAACAGGCAGGCACTGTTTATAAAAAAACTTACTTTAGTCTGGGTGTTTCTTCTGCCTGTAACAGGAGAATGCTGACATCTGCAGCTGACTGCATTCTCTTGCAGATTCAAGCTATAGTAGTTTAGAGTTGGATTAAGTAGAAGCCTTAATTTGCTCCTTTGAATACCTGTGATCACTTAAGTGAGTTCATTTGAGATATGACAGATTCCCTTATGTAGATGACTATTCTGTATAAAACAGTTAAACAATGTGCTGATCTGTATTTTCTGGAAGTCGCATGACTATTTTGTGTATTTTCAGTCTTGTACTAACAACTTGAACTACATTACATAATTTTTAATTAATAATTTGGAGCTCATGATAAGTTACTGTCAATCACAATAACATGTTAGGTATCTTTGAATGGCAAAACTTCACAGAGTGAATGTCCATTTAAATGAGAGGCCTGTGTTAATGACCTTTGCCTTTGCAAATGGCAATCTGTCTGTGGATATAGTTAGCAAAATACTATAAGCTTAACATAGCTGAGCTAATTTAAATTTAGTTTATATTTTTGTAAACTGTCACCTGGAGAAATGTGGCTGAAAACTGAAGTAACTTGTGTTTGAATATGATCTGTTCTTAAACTGGTTCACATACAGGGCAAGAACAGTACTGAAAACTGTAATGTCCTCCTCTCCTCAGCATTTTCTTTACAAATTCCTTTAAGAAGCTACTCATGGCCGCTGTACTGGCAGCCTTTAGCCGAAGGTTGCCTCTGTTCTTTGAGAAGCAAATGTGTAGTTTGTTCCTGTGTTCAGTACCACTGTGGCTGTGACACCTGACTGTGGAGGACCTCTAGGGATGCCTGGGACCAAGCTTGCACATCTGTAGTCACCATGCTCCCAAGAAAAGTCAGCTGGCACCACCAACTCAGCATGCTGCTCCTCCTGACTGCTTACAGCCCTGCTCCTGTCAGAAAGCAAAGGGGAAGCAGAGATTACTGCTTTCACATAACTTCTTAGTGTTATTTGCATTAATAAGAACTACTTCACCAAGGCAATAAATACCAAACTCCTTCACATTGATCCAGTTATGTGTTTAATCTGTCCTGACCTAAACCACAACATTTATAAAAACTATGTCGGAAGTGGGGTCCAGAGGCAGTTTTTGGGCTGTGAAAGGGGATTCTACAGCTGAAGTAAGGTCTTTTAAATGTCTGTGAGGCTGAGGCTGCCTGTGGCTGTAGAGTTATTGTTCCTGGGTAAAATCTTGTGGAACCTGAGTGTTAATGCACTGTGTAGGAGTCTAGCAGGCACTGCATGCAGTACTCCTGCTGGAGATTGTGTATTAGTAGTGAATACGGGATAACAGTAACTCACAGGTAAGTTAACATTGACTCCTGTTCTGTATAGGCCAGCAGAAGCTGCATGTAGTAGAAATTGAATCTAGTCTCACTAATGGAAACTGCAAACCTGATGGTCTTGTAACAGGACTTACCGTTGCATCTTGAGCACTGACTTTTTTGAAGAACAGATATTTTAAGGATCAACAGGGACAATGAGTACTTAGCATTGCTGTTGTGGAAATGAGTAAGGATACCCTTTTGATACCTCAGCTTCTCTTAGAAGGAACGTTAGTAGTCAGACTACAGGTATCACTTTGTTTAGTGTTGACTGCAACTCAAATGGAGCACTGATTACAATACTAGACCAATAGAGATTTGCTTTGTCCCATACATGGTCATATCCAAGAGCTGGAAAGTCAAGGAGTGGTTGTATTAGTTCATTTACCCTTCAACAACTGTGTCTAACTTGTGTGAAAACCCAATGGGGATTGAAGATTAACTGTATGCTATTAACGTTTGAATATGAAGTAACACCACTCTGCAGTGCCACAATACCTGCTCTACTACAGCTGCAATATAAACTTAGAGCTGAAGGAAGCTGCTCTGGAGCTGGTCTGATCGACAGCGGAGTGGCAGGTCTTGGTGCGCAGGGGGATGTCCTGAGACAGGGAAACACTGGAGCAGTGGAGAGACGTGCCAGGAGCTGGCAGCTTTCATAGGAGATGCTGATGGACATTGCCAGAGCAATGATGACCAGCCCCCCCCACACCTATAAAAGCAGGCCAGGGAGCACTAGTGACTGGCAGTGCTGCCAGCAGGACAGGCAAACAGAACATGGCACAGCAGTTCACATGGAAGTGTGTGCAGGAAGGGCATCATCATCCTGCCAGCTCAAGGTGTGTATACAGTTGGTGGTCATCACCCTCTCAGAAGGAGCTTGGCTATGGTATCCACTTGGCAGAAAGCTGTGTCCTCTGCACTGCCCAGAATGGATGTGGCAACTGAGACAGCTCCCACGAAAATATGCAGCCATCCAGACCTCAGACTGCAGGGGGTGCCAGAGCATTTCATAGAATCATAGAATTTCACAGGTAATGAATGGCAGTAGTGAGAACAGCTGTGAGATGTGACCAGGTAGATGCTCTGCTCAGCCTGGTGGCAGAGCTACAAAAGGAAGTAGAAAGGTTAAGGGAGCATCAGGCAGTCTGAGGAACAGATAGAGTAGTGGAACTATGCTCTGTCCTCCCTGAGACACAAACAGGAACAGCCACCAGAAGGAAAAAAAAAAAAAATCAAGGAGTCCTGGTATCCTCCCTCCACCAAGCAGAAGACAATGCCTTAAAGGAAAGAGTGCTTCAAGACAAGTCCACACTCGGGGCAGCAGACAAACCCGCTCCTTGCTCATCTTGCTTTCCCGGGTGCATCTGTACAATAGTGTGAGGCTCTGGATGTGGAAGGTCGGTCAATGGATGATGTGGGTGATGGTCCATCTACACCAGATGTGTTGCCAAGGTCAGAAAGGCCTTCCCCCTGTGTCACAGCCACCTGTACAAGGAAGATGGGTTATAGTTGTATATATGTAACTCCCTTCTGAGTGGAACAGGGGGTCCAATGTGCCAAACAGACTCTCCACTTAGGGAAGTCTGCAGCCTCTTTGGGGCTTGGGTTAAGGACATCACTAGGAAANCTTGGCAGAAAGCTGTGTCCTCTGCACTGCCCAGAATGGATGTGGCAACTGAGACAGCTCCCACGAAAATATGCAGCCATCCAGACCTCANTTAGACTGGTATGGCCCTTGGACTATTGCACATTATTGCTCTTCCGTATGGGGGTGGCAATGAAGCAGCAACACATAATCCAAGGGCAATCAAAAGAGACNACAGGTAATGAATGGCAGTAGTGAGAACAGCTGTGAGATGTGACCAGGTAGATGCTCTGCTCAGCCTGGTGGCAGAGCTNAAAGGAATATGGAGTGCTGGTAATTTTTTCCTCTCTCCTTCCAGTTGCGGGAAATGACATTGGAAGAAACAGCTGGACCCATTCTGTTAATACATGGCTCCATGCTTGGTGTCGCCACCACAGTTTTGGGTTTTCTGATAATGGGATTGTCTACATAGCACCAGACTTGCTGGCATCAAATGGGATTCATGTTTCTCAAAGGGGGCAGAGGGTCTTTGCTCGTGAGCTACTGGACTCATTAACAGAGCAGTTTCTGCAGTTTCGGACTGTGAATTTTAAATCGTTTTAACTAGGCTCAAACACCTCTTTATTAATCAAAATAGGAACCATTGCAATCAACACATTTTTGCTAATGAGAAATAAGTTTGTTTCTTCCTGTAGTGTAAAAATCCATGCTTTGGGATTCGACAAAGCCTTGGAAAGCATTTTCTGCACCTTGCTGGTCATGGAAGCCTTTTTCCTGCAAAAAGTTGTGAAGGTGCTTGAAGAATTGGTAGTCCGTTGGCGGGAGGTCAGGTGAATATGGCAGATGAGGCAAAGCTTTGTCGCGCACTATTGGTTCAACTTCTGATTGTGTGACGTGTGGTTGGGCATTGTCATAGAGAAGAATTGTGCCCTTTCTGTTGACTGATGCTGGCTGCAGGTGTTTTTGGTGCATCTCATCGATTTGCTGAATGTACTTCTCAGAGGTGATGGTTTCACAGGGATTCAGAAAGCTGTAGCGCAGGGATGTCAAACTCATTTTCACCAGGGGCCACATCAGATTTTTAGATTTCAAAGACATACTCCTTTAAAATAAATGTAAATCCAGGGATAGAACAATCTTTTGTAAAGTATGTGCACGATCATGATGATGCTATCAGCAAATGATTATTAAAATAAGTAACGGTTTTACTCTGTCTGAAGACTTGTGAATGGCAGTGGGCTGCTATTAGTTGTGTTGTGGAATAGCAACTAGCTGGCTAGAGACTGATTCTGAAGCTTTTGGCAGCTGCTGGGATGCCACACATAATAAGAATACCAAGAGCATCCTTCGTCTGTCTGCCAAATTAAAAAAGATTTAGCATCCTATTTTGGTGTAGTCCCATAGAGCGAAGTCATATCTTTTGTTCTGTGTCTTTCTGTGGCTAGTGGTTTAATCACCTGCCTTAGGTTTAAGCTTAGAGAAGAGGTTTGAATCTGCAGGCCTCCTCTGCTGGGTCATGAAGCCTGGTAAAACAAACACTCCTTTTCATGTATCCTGAAAAGATGCAGCTTCATTGTGAGTGTGAAGTTTGGTTTGTCCTTTTTGGACCAAACTGAAAGGATTAGCCTGGTAAAGAGATAAATAAAGAAACACAGAAATAACACATGAGAGTAAGAGCAAGAAGAAGCGAGGGGACCAGTGAAGGAAAAGGGTAACAAGAAGGTCTGAGACATGATTAACAGAAGAATAAAGTGAATCTAGGAAGTATGACCAGAATGTGAGGTGGCAGACAGATTTAAATTATCCTGGGAATCACAAAACTCAACTTCTCAGTAAATATTTAGCACCTAAAAGTACTGTTTCAGTGTATTTACTACTCAGGCAACCTTAACAGTGAGCTACAGCTTTAAAAATTAACAGAAAATGGTAATATTAAAGCTACCTGTGGCACACGTAGTTGCTGGCCTGATAAAAGCTGTCAATATAAACGCATTTTTACGTGCTTAGCTGGTTAAATAGCTAGATATATGCATCTCAAGTGCAGCATTTCATGAGACATGTTTATGAATATTCAGGAACAAAAACCTTAAAAAGATGGAGTAAGTTTGTAGTGATAAGTTCATAGTAGGTTGGTTGCCTTTGTTTTACATATATTTGGAGTGTCTGTCAGGAAGCAAAGAATGATTGTTTGTATACAGGCAGTTTGTCTTAAATCATGGTTTCAAATGGATCGGTACAGAAATGCTTCTACAGGAACATCTTGTATCTCCTCAGGTTATTGTTATGAAGTCTTTCTGAAGAATACGGGCATTCTGATATATGACAACCAACAGTGTCATTTGATCTATTGTATCTGGTGCTCTGACTATGTGTTAGTGGTCTGCGTAAGCCAGTAAATAAGACAAAACGCTTTCATGTGTAGGCTTAAAGTTGCTATGCAAAGCCCCAAAAAGTACAGGGGAGGGGAGGGAGTTTAAAACTACTTCTATGAAATTAACAACTGGACAGTTTGCACAAGTTTCTGTATATTAAAGCTTCACGTCATATAAGTGAGCTAAGTTGAATGTCATGGTGATATTAACCAAAAAACCAGGCATTCCTTGGGGAGTCATTTTGACAAAAGCCGTCAGCTGTGTATAGCACATGTACCCCCTGCATTCAGAGAAGGAATACGGAGGGAGGATGTGTCAGTAGATAAAAGTGTTATTTTGCCCAAATTTCTCATTTTTTCACTCTGTTGTAAACTCAGACGCTCGTCATGGAGAAATTTGGTTTTTTGAGAGAATATTTGGGATGGGAATGTGTTGCTCTGCAAGTGGTTACAATGAAGTCATTGGAAGACTGATGTACTTGACACGATCCAGATATGACTGAAGACTAATTTTTAGTATTAAAACTTAGAACTAAGTGTACTTAAGTTTGTATTGTTCAACTTTTTCATAAGACTATTTCTGTACTTCAGGTGAAGGCACTGAAAGAGAAGATTGAAACAGAAAGGGGGAAAGATGCTTTTCCAGTAGCTGGCCAAAAACTAATTTATGCAGGTAATGGATATTCAGAAGATACTGTATCTGAATCTACCTTATTTTTTTATGTTCTTCTTTGATGTGAATGTCTTCTAAAGATTTTAAGTACAGAAACGCAAACAGATTTAAAAAACAACCAAAACCCAACCAACCAAAAAATAACAAAACCAAAACAACAAACACAAAACCAAATCAACAACAAAAACAAACCTTGTCAAAGGGAACTTTTAATTTTGAATCAGAATTTTTCAGGTTTTAATACATGTCTCTGTTGTTATCTTTGCTCTTATAGCACGATATGCTATCAGCTTTAGTTCTGGGTGGGACACAGAAAGAGCTTTTGTTACAATGAATCAAGATTTATATATATCATATCTCTTGTTGTGGATTAACTTTTGTCTTTTGTTCAGTTTATGCTGTGTATAGCTGAAGCATTCCTATATGTACCTCAGAGAATTAAAAAATCAGATTATTTCTTTTGTATTAACGAAAGAAACCCACCACCAAATCCTTGCTAAACAGAGGTACTTTCAATACTTACATAAGCTCTGTCATTAGAAACATGTATTATGTACTAGCAGAAAGCAGGTTAATGTCAGATCAAGACATTAAGTTACTTTATTTGAGCTAATGTTTGGGTTGTGGTTTGTTTTGGTGTTGGTTTTTTTTGTTTGGTTTTTTTGTTTGTTTGGTTTTTTTTTTCTGGCAGTGTGTTTTTTCTATTGTTTTCTGCCTGGCTGATTCATTCTGGTACTAGTACACAGATCCAGTTTTTTGTTCTCGTTTCATGTCAGAACTTAAAACATTCTATTCCAGTACCCCCTGTAGTGCTTTTTTTCTCTCAAACACCGCTTGAAGGACACTTCGGTGGTCTTTTTNAAATAACAAAACCAAAACAACAAACACAAAACCAAATCAACAACAAAAACAAACCTTGTCAAAGGGAACTTTTAATTTTGAATCAGAATTTTTCAGGTTTTAATACATGTCTCTGTTGTTATCTTTGCTCTTATAGCACGATATGCTATCAGCTTTAGTTCTGGGTGGGACACAGAAAGAGCTTTTGTTACAATGAATCAAGATTTATATATATCATATCTCTTGTTGTGGATTAACTTTTGTCTTTTGTTCAGTTTATGCTGTGTATAGCTGAAGCATTCCTATATGTACCTCAGAGAATTAAAAAATCAGATTATTTCTTTTGTATTAACGAAAGAAACCCACCACCAAATCCTTGCTAAACAGAGGTACTTTCAATACTTACATAAGCTCTGTCATTAGAAACATGTATTATGTACTAGCAGAAAGCAGGTTAATGTCAGATCAAGACATTAAGTTACTTTATTTGAGCTAATGTTTGGGTTGTGGTTTGTTTTGGTGTTGGTTTTTTTTGTTTGGTTTTTTTGTTTGTTTGGTTTTTTTTTTCTGGCAGTGTGTTTTTTCTATTGTTTTCTGCCTGGCTGATCCATTCTGGTACTAGTACACAGATCCAGTTTTTTGTTCTCGTTTCATGTCAGAACTTAAAACATTCTATTCCAGTACCCCCTGTAGTGCTTTTTTTCTCTCAAACACCGCTTGAAGGACACTTCGGTGGTCTTTTTACTTCTTCAGTATTCTGCTTTGTAAACAGTATTGATTTTCCACTTCTAATAAGCTAAAGTCACTGATCACAGTAGAAAGATGCTAATGGAAGAGAAGTGGGGAGTCAGTTCCATGTTTGTACAGACTCCTCAGGACTGTGTTTCTTAGCAAGTTTTATGTCCCTTGTACTTCAGTTGATGGAAGCACATCAAGAACATGAAGGTATAAGTTGCATGTATAATAAAGAAATATTACTAAGGCAGAAGGCCTTGTGCAATATGTATAATTGCGTAACACTCTTAATACTATCTTTCTGTGATTAAAAAAGCAAGAGTTGCATAAGATCATCTGGTGTTACTTGAGTATTTTCAGAAGCCAGAATTTATCTGCAGCTCTGTAAAGGAAGATTTAGAATAGAAGAGCATCCAAAGATTGATTGTATTTTTTCTTGGACAAGAGATATAACAAGGGTATATTGATGAAATTTTTACTTTGATTAAAATGGGCTTTAGAAGTTTCGTAGTCTGGTAAAGCAGAGTGATATCCCAAGTAAGCCTGATGAAAGTACATAATTTGTTATTAAAAATTCTTGCATTTTTTTTTTTTTTCAAAAAAGGTTATGCAAATCAGTGGTGAGGTATACCTGTTGTGTTGTCATCTGTAGTAGGGTAAAGTATAGAAACCCTGAGTGGTGTTTCCTGAGAAGATAGGATGTGCAAACTTCTTCCCCAAAGTGCCTATAAACCAGAAAACTGTAAGTAAACCTGTGTAGGTTCTGAGTCAGATGCTGCACCGTCTGCTACAGGTGTTACTACTACAGTACATATAATAAGTATCTGAGTATTTGACCTGCAAGACTGGTGGAACCAGTAGAGGGTAGGACAGTGCCACCTCATTTGTGTTCCATGTGCCATAATGTAAATAAATGCATTGCTTGATTTCCTTGCAATCATCAGAATAAGGATGTGTCCTGCTACAGTTCAGTGCTGTATTCCACTAGCACTGAGAATGGTTGTGAAAATGTGTAACTTCCTTTTGAAACAGGGAAGCAGTTCGTGGCAGCCCTTCAGAAAATAAATCAATTAAAATAATAAAATACTTCCTGAAAATTCTGTAGTAGAGGTGGGTGCTATTAAACTTTTCTGATTTGTGGTACTGCCTCTGAATCAGCTTATTCTAAGAGCAACAGAAGTCTATATGGCTTAATGTGTTTCTGAGTTCTTACAGACATGAGGCAAATCTACCTTGCTACAGTACCATCACTGATTGTGAAACATAAGAAGTGAAAGTATAACAAACGCTTCTGGTTGTCTTTTTTTTTGTTTCTTTTAATCTGTATGTCAAGGTAGAAGGATATATAATGGTTCTAGCTTTTTGTAGTGCTTTACTCTTATTATAAGAACACATTACAGTTGCAAAGTCACAAACTTATACAATGCAGATAAACTTAGTCTGTGGCAGGGAGCTGTAGATAGTTTACTACATATGAAAGGCAAACAGAAGATCAGCAGGAAGGAATTTTCCTGCTGTGTGTAGAGGCAGGCATAAGTTATTCAGTTAAGGCTATTGTATGTTAAAGCTTTTCTTCTACATTACTTGTATCTGTGTTAAAGGTCCAGTAAATCTTTCTCTAGATTTAATGGTTCTGTTTTAAATGTTTTGAAGCATCTCAACACTTAAGGCAACAGCCTTCAAGCTAACTGGTACTGTGGACATCATAGGAAGAAAATTGCTTGTAGCTCTACTGCTAACACTTAATAGCCAAAACACTTTTTGTAGGATTATTAATGTTTATAAATCTGTATAAAATGTGGGTTTATGTCAGGGTTTTTTTTAACTATGTTTATATGAGGGAGTCCTAAGACCATGATCTGTTAAATAACAACTTATAATTTTGTATCTGCTCAATTTGCCAGGTAAAATCCTTAATGATGATACTGCTCTTAAAGAATACAAAATAGATGAGAAGAACTTTGTGGTGGTTATGGTGACAAAAGTGAGTAGTCTTTATTTTTGAAAAGTAAATTGCACTGATTTCAGTCTTTTTTTTCATTATGATATGTGATTATGTATGCTTATTCTTAAAACTAGTGGAATTTAACCATGTGAAAGTTTGGGTCAATGATAAAAATAAATGCTTGAGATAACGAGATACTGTTTCACAGTCCTAGTTTGCCTATGCTGGTTGTTGTTGCTGTTCTGTGCTGAATGTTTACAACAAAGAAAAATATTTGCAATGGCTGGTGTTATGGTTTCTTCTTTCTTGTTTTTCTGCATTACTTTTTCCAGTGATACAATTAAAAGGAAGAAGGGAATCTAGATAGTTTGTCACTGAACCCCCTGTGTAGAACTCCTCCAGTTTTGCCAGGTTGCTTTTCAAAACTCATGGCTGTTTCTTTTGTCAAGCTCAACAGCTTAAACCAATAGAGAAGGGATATATATGCCAGTCAACACACCTGTGAGTTTTGAATGACTGCAATGGCAAATTAAAAAGAATGACTGTGACATGTATTTGAAGTATATTTCCTCTTAACTGGTCACCAGATTGCTTCTGGGGATCAAATCACTGATTTTTCTAGGCATTCCAGACCCTTGGGTTATGAATAAACCGGCTTTTCATCTGTCTTGAGATATCAAGTTAATTTTGGAGTTAGAGGTCCTCCTTTTGACAAAGGAAACCTATGTTCAGTTGCCCTTCACTTCTTTCTGGTATTGGCTTGCTAGATTCTCTGTTTGGACATAGCTGTTCCTGGTGTCATCCTGAACAAACAGCATTCTAGTCTGTGGTTCACATGAAGAAAAGGCATTTATCAGTACAAGAAAACAGGTGCTGATGGGATTTCAGAGTACAACTTTCATTTTGTTTATAGCAGAAGAAATGCAGAACTCCATTAAGAACTGTTAAATGCACTTACCTTCTAGATTAAAGGACCTGTGTCTTGGATTTGGGTATGTCTGCAGTGTTATGGTCTCTTTGATAAGTCTTTAAGTTCAGTTTTCCTTTCCCCGATTCTTTTGTGGATAAGACATGCCATGTAAGCACATATAATTGGATTAATACTTCATCCAAGCAAAATTCATGTTTCCAATAGAGATGTGAAGGTCACATGACAATTACATGCAAGTATTACCCACTCTAAATCTGCTGCTGTAGATTTGGTAGTCCTTGATTCTGCTGGATTTTTGATGCTCACTACAGAACTGTAAAGTCTGTGAATGTTATTTAAGTAGTGCTATTAATGTAAAGAGTGCGTAAGTAAAACTCGATGCAGGTTAAGTTTAAATTTTTTAGCATCTTATTTTTCAGCAAATAGCATTTGTAATGAAATGTGATGTCTGTCTTTATCACTTTTTCCCGAATTGGAAAGAAAACCTTATGCTTGTTATGCTTGTCAGGTGTCTTTTGAAAACTGTTTTAATTTCTTCTGTAAAATCTGCTTTTGTAGAACACATTAATGTTTTCATGTTTAGTGTATTGCAGTCTATAAATATTTAGATCTTATCTTTGCATTTGACTTCGTGCTCAAATAGTGTGATTGCTTAGGTGTCTAAGTAAGTACTTCAGTGACACTACCACTTGTCTGTTTAAACACAATACAAGGCATTATAGATTTAATATCTTGCAGTGTTTTGATGTTATGCTTCATGCTGAAGGGGCAATGTCAAACACAAATGGTCTTGACAGGACATAAATCAATGTGTTGACTACAGAAATCATGGGTTTAGGAGCTTTGTGCTGTGTGTGAATTCTGTTGTCCTCCTATAGCCCAAAGCAGCAGCTGGAGCAACTCAGCAGTCAAATGCTACTAGTGCTGTTAGCTCGACAACTGCAGCTGCTGTGCCAGTCACTGCACCAGTCCCTACTGCTGCCCCTGTGCCAGATCCTGTTCCTCCACCACCAGCACCAGATGAAGTTGCTTGTGAATCTGCACCTGTGAGTGCTCCTCAAGAAGAGAAGCCAGCAGAAAAAACACCTGAGACACCAGCTGCTATCAGCCCATCTTCAGCTGAGAGGTATGAATGAGCCTCCGAAAATTACTTCCCTGTCCATTTCTGTTGCTTCTAGTTTTGATTTGAAGTTGAATTTTCCATTACAGTGTTAGTCCAATCGTTGTCTCAATTCTACATAATTTTTATTCATTCTTAACTGTAACTGCAGTTTCTGGCTCAAGTATGATGTTACTGATGGTAAGAAGTGCCCTTCCCCACTTAAACTTTCTCCTGTGGGAAGTGTGGTCTTGGAACTAGACCTATGGAGTGGAAATTTAAATGACACAGGACTTGTGCTCCCGTTAGGCATTTCAGAGTCCCTGTGCTACAAGTTGTCTTTTCAGACTGAGGATATTCACCTGTGTGGGGATCTACTGTTCACAAAGCTGTTTAAGACTTCAGAGGGACCTGTCCTGTCCTGTTTGTAGACCTCTGATTATGTTTTGGTTCATGTTGGTTAGATTTGAACCATAAGTTCTTTATTGCTGTAAGAGTCTCTTAATTTCTGGAAAGAGATTTCTCTTCCAAAATGTAGGCTATAGTATTGCTCTTAATCATGTAATGTCTTAAAGCTACAAGCTTATTTGTTCTGGATGCTCTTTGGCCCGTCTGCAGATAGCTATAGGAGTTGGGATGTCTGTTAACCTCAGTTCTCTACATTTAAGAAAATCAAATGGAAGTTAGAGGTTTCAACTGTGTTGTATACTGTGGCCTTTTTTGCTCACTTTAAATTGCTTAACTATTGTGTGGGATAAAAAGGCTAACTGTGATTTAATGGCCCTTGTAGTGCTGCAGAGCATAAAATCTTAATTTTTCATACACTGGTTTTCAATTATTTATGTGTTATTTATATGAATACTGGTGCACGAGACATGGACTTTTGAGGTGGTTGTATTTAGACACCATCAAATACTGATTTGATGATAAAGAAACTTAACTTGCAATTGCCTATCTTCAAGATGTCATCACAGATTTCTTGCCCTAAATACCCTAATTGATGATTTAATTTTGCAGTTCTGAGAAATGGACATCTTTATAAAATGGAATACAAATAAAGCTTCATTTATCAGTCAAATAACTTAGAATTTTTTTGATGTTCATGGGTTGGGTTTTTTGCTGCCCAGTTTGTCCAGTAGGTTCAAAACTTGGATTAAATCTTTCATAGTGAAACAGTGCTTTCCAGGTTTTCCATGTACAGATTGCAGTGTTTTAAAACTGCAGTAAGGGAATCTCAGTGTACATAAAATGGAACAAGAGAACTCTTTAACAAATACGTTGTAGTATCCACCTGCCTTGATTGCAGTGAGTAGTGCTTGTTTCTGATTTGCTTTTGTAGTTAAATTACTAAGGCTGGTGAAGATTTTTTGAGGGTTAGCCCGACAATCTGGTGTCCCGTTTTGCCTTTGATCTTTTTTAGTTGTAACTTTTAATAGTGATACATACTAGTGAAGCATTCTTGTTGGAACAAATTTTTTCTTTCATAAAAAGATACGTGTCTGTAAATACCTTGAATTTTTTTTTTTTTTCCTAGTGACATCTTCTGAAAACTCATTCAGATTAATCTAATGATCTTTCATTTACTGATAGGAGCTGCCAGCTCTGGTAGCCTGATAGATGCAAGGCTCTTGCGGCTCCATGTCCCCAGGTCTATCAAGTATTAAGGTTGAACATGTATTCCCAGTACATACACGCAATATGTGTATACCTATTTATGATCGGCTGCATAGGTCAGAGGCAGGAAGAAAACAGCACTCGAGCAACCATACAGCACCAACACACACATCCTGTTCAGCTCAGGCTGCTCAAGGCAAAGCCCACTAGTGCAAAATGCCTGTGTACAAACATGCAAATGAACAGTATTAGTTTATTCAGTAGCTAGCCTTAGACAGTCTGTTCAGATAACTGGCCCCTAGATCTCCCAGTCTCCCAAGTTTTTGGTACCTGGGCATGTGACTGCCTGAGTCCTGCCACCGTTCTCCATTTGCTGATAACTCAGATTCCCTTGGCATGCATACACACATCCACACATACAGAGGATCCATCCAGGAACTCTCTGTAGATGCCCACTGGACCAGGTAGCTAGTCTGTAGATCCCCCTGTCTCCCATTTGCTTCATTCATGGATGCATGAACAGGTCTCTCTACCAGCTGGTTGAGGCCTATGACCTTACCAGTGGCTGACCCCCAGACCCTCCGGTCTTTTCAGCAGCAGACTCTGATTTACAGCCATTCAATAACTGTCTCTCAAGAGTCTTACACTGCTCCCTGTAGTCAAGTGTAGTCCTTGCTGGTGATTACATGTAGACCAGCATATTCGTCTGCACAGAATATGTCCACACTTGAGTCTCTACAGTTGCCAGCACCCCAGGCACGTGGGCTCCTGTGGCCCCTTCTCCAGTTGCTGGCACTGAGACTTCCACAGCGTCTGGTCTCTGCAGTTGCTGGCTCCACAGATGTGGATCCCTGTGACCTTCATGGTTCCCTGTCCAGTTGTGGGCACTTCCATCCACACACATGCGTGTAGAACTGAGAGACCCTCACCATGAAAAATAGTTAGAAACAGAATTTAGTTAGAAGTCAGGATGCACTTGCGCTCAGGTTCAGGTCATGGTCAGGCAAGTGTTGTTTGCATGTGACTGGCCTTTCTCCTCCTCTTTTCACTTTCTGTACACATGCCTTTCATCCACAGGGTGCCTTGATGTTTCCCTTTCCCTGCCTTTGATTCTTCCCTTAGATATCCCATGATAGGTCTTGCACAATCTCCAAACGTTTTTTTCCTGGCACCCTGTGGTGAGTTGCACTGCTCAGTAGGCAGTAATACCCTTGATCTTGTAAGGAGACATGGAGACCCTCTCCCATTGACCCATCAAGGGTGTCACCCTGAGACCAAGGGGCTGATGCCTTAAGTTGCAGCCCTGGGACGAGCCAGGAAAGGGGCACCCTTGGCTCTGACTGATTTAACTAGGGTTCTTCTACCTGGAGTTGTGCCTCTGTGTTCCTTGGTGTTCATGGAGCTGAGCCTTTAATTCTGTAATTTAATGCTTTGATAACTTGAGGTGGAGTAAGTGCAAATGTTAGCAGTTTATATTCCTGGGAAAGCAGGATACTGAGATTTTAGTAAGTTCTTGCTGCTCACCTTGAGTCCTCATTGTGGTTGAACTGGTGACTATGGGGAAGCAGTTAGTGAGACTGCTGTGTGCTTTTGAAAATCCACCTTATGCTTCCACCTTTTAAAGCATTCAAGCAAGCAGATGGCTAATCCATGAGCAGATGGGCAAGAGCCAAACTGTTGGGGAGTAGGGGGGGAAGGTTGGCCTTGTGTTAAAAATGGTAGCATTGTAAGTTTGTAAAATCTGGTCTCACTATTAGACCAAAGAGAGCTCTTTGGAAAGCTTTGTTGTTTTTTTGGAAACAAAAAGGGCTATTAGAATTACAGCTGCTGCTGCTTTTTTTGAAAAACAGGAAGTTTTCCAAAGTTTTGTAATTACCATTGCACTTGTCTTCATCTTACAGTACAACAGGTGATACATCTCGATCAAATCTTTTTGAGGATGCTATAAGTGCACTTGGTAAGTGGAGTGTTTTTTTTAATGTAGACATTATTTTGGTGCAGCAGAAACAGATGACGGATTAGCAGATGTTGACATTCTCTTCTGTATCTGTCATTGTTACAGTTATAATTGAAATGTTCTTTTCTAAGACCTGAAGTTGCAATCTTAGAACCAGCATCGAGAACTTCTTTACTGAAGAATATTTCAGTTCATGTATTTTTATTGTGTGAAAGGATGATTGTTATAATTCCTATTTTTTTTCGTTTTTGCTTTAATTTCTCTTCTAACTATACAATTTGAAGTGTCTTGAATAGAAGACTGGACCTAAATATGTATATACTTTTCACATTTGCTTCCCAGTGTGCAGGTCTGATAAATGGCTGCCTTTATAATTCACTCATTCCAGCTTTGACAGTACTGTTTTTCGACACATTCAGATTAGATAAATTTGTCAAATCTGCTGCTCTCTGGGTTGATGAATGAATGTCTCCATATACTCAATTCACTTTTCTTTTGACAGTTTAAATGTCTGTTTCATAGTGGAATAAACAGAGTAAGAACAATAGGAAGTTCTGCCCGTTGTTTATGCTGATTCTGTTAGCTATGAAATTACTAGGCAAACCCACAACTCCTTATTCTTACTTAAATTTTAAGGGGGAGGTGGGGTGGGATTTTTATTTTATATTATTTCTGTAACATTAAGCTGCAACTTGGTACAAAAAGTTAAAGTAGTTAGAGAGTTTCACTTAAATTTTTGTGTAGGGGTGTGTTGATATTTGAGGCAGGTGTGATTAAGCAACCCAAGGTGGTTTAGGAGCAGTAGTAATATTTTACATGTATTGTTGGTAGCAACCAGGTTTAGTCTGGCTTAACTGCAGCTTAGGTCTTATGACAGACATACTGTTTTAGGCTAAGGAAATGTATGAACTGAAATAGCTGATACATGCTGTAGGGGGTAGCTAGTCAAGTTCTGTTACAATTTGAAGTGACTGCTGCTACCAGAGGTGCTGCAAGTTTCAGTAGCCATTCATTATACCTTAGTGGTTGAGATGTAGTCATCACAAATACTTATGTTACATCAGAGGTGTGGTTACGTTTATAGAAGTAGTTACATTTTACAGTCCTAAAATAACATTCTGCCCTTTGAAGGCAACCCTGAGGCTGATGTGGCCCCCTGTGAAAATGAGTTGAACACCCCTGTGTTAACACAGTAATGACCAACAATGTTAGTTAAGCTGGTAGTCTTGATTCATTTATCTTTTGAGTTGAAAACAAAAAAATAGACCTCCTCTCAAAGGAGCAGGAGAGCATCACCTCACTATCCATCTTATGGGAAAGTTTTTTGGTATCTGATAGAGTAAACCCAGGTGTCCCTAACAGTTTGGAAATTACACGTTTTGAGTGTTATTTCCTGGGTGAACATACTGCAAGGGTTATATGCCAAAAATTTTTCAAAGGCAATAGGCGTGAACTCTGTGGTTCTTTTTCTTCAGAAACTGTCTTAAAAGGAATTTGCTTGCACAAATTCATGTAGTATGTTTCTACATCCTAAGTAGGGTCCTAGGCGTATTCTTACTGTGGCTTCTCAATTACATTGCCTGAAGATAATTGGCTTCACTTTAAAAACGGGAATTGATTTCTACTAAATTGCTTTTGTTTTCAGTTAGATACACTGACTGAAAGCCAATGTGCCTTTGCTTGCTACATGAAGATCTGCACATCTTGCCATTCCTGTGCAACAGTATCTTTTACTGGAGCAACCTAAGCTTTCTTTAGGGTGTGGGACAAGAATTCTTGTGGGGAGTGGAATGAACTGAATTTGACAATTAATCCAGCTTTAAAATGTTATCTGGAAGGTGAAAGCAAAAAGCAGAGTAGATGAACTTTGACCTCACAAATGTTTCCAGTAGCACTATGCAGAGATAGGCCTGATTCTATATCATGACATGGCTGGTGTGCAATTCCTCAATTACTATTCTTGGTCTTGCTTTTGCATGACTTCTGTAAGTAGACTGTATTTGGAGTACATGTGCCTAAATTCCCAGTAATTCCGTTTCCTTCTTTCTCATTTAATTACGGCTTATGTAGCAGTCTGTCCAGAGCAAGTCAACCTAATTGCATCTTTTTTTTTCTGTACCAAATCTCATACTCGTCTCTGCCTAGCTTATAAGAGCACTATAGAAATGTTTTACTAACTATTTAGATCAAAATATGTTGTGTCTGCTGTTTACCTTTATTAGTTTGTTGCCAATAGTACAGGTAAACTAGTGCTGTGTAAGAAAGAACATGTGCAGTAAGTTTAACAAAATCACTGTATTGGAACAATTGTTGGCTTGACTTTCTTGCTTCTCTGAAGGTATGTGCAGAAATACCTGTCTTTAGAGCCAGGTGATTTTTTTTTTTTTTTTTTTTTTTNTTTTTTTTTTTAGTGTCCTCAAAAAAATAAAAGTAGATGTAAAATTATCGATCTTGTATATGAAGACATGAACTGACAATTCCTAGAATTCAGGTTGGCACTATTATTTTGAAAGCTGAACAATAAATAACTCAAGTTAGTCAAGGGTTGTAAATCCATTATGTATTGTTAAGGATAATGCACAAGTATCCTTGGGCTTGGGCTGTTTTGTTATTTGTTCTTGAGGATATTGCCCTCAGTCATACATCCACTGATTGTTTAGAAGCGTTCTTTAAAAAACAAGCAATGTGGTTTTGTTAATTTTGGCTTGAGTTAAACACCTTTCTAAAGGAATAAAACTCAATATTTTCTTTGGTTCATTTAATTGTGACTTACTTAACAGAGTAGCTTTAGCAGTATTTGTTCCCTCTACTTTTTTTAATCTGTCAGTTTTTATGGTGACTGTTAATTATTTAACTCTTCTGCCACTAACTTGCTAGTGTTAGAGAGTCAGTAGCAGTGTTCCACTGAGATCAGGAGTACCTTTATCCAAGGAAGGAGAAGGTATTTTAATACCTGTGAGGTTTTTTTCCTGTTTTTGCACAGCAAGGTAACCTTTAAGATGTTGCTCAGATACAATTTGTGATAGAATGTTTTTTTTTTTTAATTATTAAACCTGCTGTCTACTTTTGAGGAAGGGAAATAAAATGGATTGTGAAGAGAGAATAACTTTCCCTACGATACCATTAGTATAGTGATCAGTTGTCCTTAAATTGCTCCGTATATAGTCTGTCTACCCTTTTGATGACTGCAGGTGTGGGCCTGTTTTAGTTCGTTTATGCTGTGAGAGCTGGGAGATTTTATGTGATAGATGTCTAGTCAGCTATATTTGAATTAAATGAGTGAACTTGTTCTCCCGAACCCTCATGGAGGTCTAGATGACTTCCCTAGATGTAACATTAGGTCTTCTGCCTGACTTGAACTGGCCATGTTAAGTTGATTAAGTGACTTAGATCATCATCACCGGCATATAGCAATATACAGTTGTAACTTGGTCACCATTATTTGTCATCTATCTAACCGTAGCATAGTGTAAAGTTTCTTAAGGAAAACCTCAATTGCCAACAGTTTCACAGGCAGATTTCTGCCTGGAAAGCTTAATTTCCAAACTTACACTGCAGGACATTTTTCTTGATTACATCAGGAATTGAATATTACCTGTGAGGATACCCTTGACCTTAGATAAAAGTGTAGAGAGGGAATATTATTTCAATTATGAGTACAGAGGTATCACAAGTGCTGCCTTTTTCAATAGAGTTTGCGTTGTGTTCATTGCCATCTATTGTTCCAATCAAATGCATAATGAAAACACCAGGGTATATTTGGAATTAAAGCAACAGGATCATGGCAAATTTAATATGAGCTATTCTTAATTCTTCAGTGAATGACTCAGTTTTGGGTAGAAATGAAATTTATCCATTGCAACTTTTTTTGTGCTTTTTTTTTGCTTATTCCCTTAAAATGGTGGTCATGTTACTTCTAGTGACAGGTCAGTCCTATGAGAATATGGTGACTGAGATCATGTCAATGGGCTATGAACGTGAGCAAGTAATTGCGGCGCTGAGGGCCAGCTTCAACAATCCTGACAGAGCGGTGGAATACCTTTTAATGGTGAGCAGTTTATTTTACCAACACCTTGTTCTCTCACTTGCTGTTTTGTCCTCGCTAACGAATAGTTATAACTGTGATTTACTTGTTATTTTGAATATTATCGAATCGGTGAGAGTAATACATGTTCATAGAGGAAAACCATCTCTAAGCAGAGCATCTGGAAGGCTGCGGTTTGGAGGGTCATAATATGTTCCAGGCAATACTGAAGTCATCCCTAACTACTTCTGTCGCTTTGTTGATTTATGTGGATATGTATGTAAAGTATGTCCAGTTACAGTGATAGTTTTAACTGCCAGTAGCTGGCTCAAGGAATGATTTTGAGTCACATCTTAGTTACAGTGTTAGCTGTATTTTTTTGCTAGTATCTGTAACATCACAAAGGCTTTTTTTAAGTTCCAGTTCATTGTTTTTACTAATAATGCACAATGTTCTTAATAATACGCTTTCCAAACAGAAAGGTTTGAAAATTTTTGAAGTGTGCTTAGTTTAACTGGTGTTTTAACTGAAGCAGTGTTTTGGGGAAGAAACAGTTTCTTATTTGACAAATATAGTTTGAAGGGGGAAATGAATGTCATTGGCATAAGAGGAAATGGAAGAGTAGCTTCACTTGAATGGAAATCTTGTGAATTGTTTTAGGGGCTTTTTTGATTACTTCTCACTAACAGGTGAAACTTCTCATGTAACAGGTGAATTGTAAACATCAGAGAATCTGTCTGGAAGCTTTTTGCTTCATCAGTATTTCAGGTGCATTTAGTTTTCACTCTAGCATACCATTTTTTCCCCCTGATGCAGCTTTTCCTTGTTCCAAATCTGAACTTTATTAAAATCTTGGAGTCAGATATCTTGAAGCAGTCTTTGCAAAATATATATGGATCGAATTTCAGATAGAGTGATAAGAAAACAGCATCCTTACCTCTAGTTATGAAACATTTCTTATTAATGAAGTTTTTCTTCAGCAGTTAAAACTACAACTCACTGGTATGCTTGCCACGTGCATTAGTGATCCCAAGACTTTGTAACCTGCAGTTTCTAAACAGGCAACAGATGTTTTGAATACATGAATGTATAAAGTTCGGGTCTCATCTAGTATTAGATGGGAACAACTACCTGAGAGGATGTTGTAGCCTAGAGGGGTGTTGGTCTCTTCTCCCAATTAGCAAGTGATAGGACAAGAGGAAATGGCCTCAAGTTGTTCCAGAGGAGGCTGAGATTGTGGATATTAGGAAACATTTCTTCACAGAAAGAGTTGTCAGGCCATGGAACAGGCTGCTGAGGGCAGTGGTTGAGTCAGCATCTCTGCAGGTGTTTAAAGATGTATAGGGGAGGTTCTTAGGGACATGATTTAGTGCCAGTGCTAACAGTTGAAGACCCTGAAGGTCTCTTCCAGCCAAAATGATTCTTTGTTTGGACCACTGAAAGGTGATAAATATTGTCTTGCCCTTAGAGTGAATGCAGTAGTTTCTGTTTATCTNTTAAAATTAAAGAAAAAGAAACATGGAAAATTTAATATGAACTATTCTTAATGCTTCAGTGAATGACTCAGTTTTGGGTAGAAATGAAATTTATCCATTGCAACTTTTTTTGTGCTTTTTTTTTGCTTATTCCCTTAAAATGGTGGTCATGTTACTTCTAGTGACAGGTCAGTCCTATGAGAATATGGTGACTGAGATCATGTCAATGGGCTATGAACGTGAGCAAGTAATTGCGGCGCTGAGGGCCAGCTTCAACAATCCTGACAGAGCGGTGGAATACCTTTTAATGGTGAGCAGTTTATTTTACCAACACCTTGTTCTCTCACTTGCTGTTTTGTCCTCGCTAACGAATAGTTATAACTGTGATTTACTTGTTATTTTGAATATTATCGAATCGGTGAGAGTAATACATGTTCATAGAGGAAAACCATCTCTAAGCAGAGCATCTGGAAGGCTGCGGTTTGGAGGGTCATAATATGTTCCAGGCAATACTGAAGTCATCCCTAACTACTTCTGTCGCTTTGTTGATTTATGTGGATATGTATGTAAAGTATGTCCAGTTACAGTGATAGTTTTAACTGCCAGTAGCTGGCTCAAGGAATGATTTTGAGTCACATCTTAGTTACAGTGTTAGCTGTATTTTTTTGCTAGTATCTGTAACATCACAAAGGCTTTTTTTAAGTTCCAGTTCATTGTTTTTACTAATAATGCACAATGTTCTTAATAATACGCTTTCCAAACAGAAAGGTTTGAAAATTTTTGAAGTGTGCTTAGTTTAACTGGTGTTTTAACTGAAGCAGTGTTTTGGGGAAGAAACAGTTTCTTATTTGACAAATATAGTTTGAAGGGGGAAATGAATGTCATTGGCATAAGAGGAAATGGAAGAGTAGCTTCACTTGAATGGAAATCTTGTGAATTGTTTTAGGGGCTTTTTTGATTACTTCTCACTAACAGGTGAAACTTCTCATGTAACAGGTGAATTGTAAACATCAGAGAATCTGTCTGGAAGCTTTTTGCTTCATCAGTATTTCAGGTGCATTTAGTTTTCACTCTAGCATACCATTTTTTCCCCCTGATGCAGCTTTTCCTTGTTCCAAATCTGAACTTTATTAAAATCTTGGAGTCAGATATCTTGAAGCAGTCTTTGCAAAATATATATGGATCGAATTTCAGATAGAGTGATAAGAAAACAGCATCCTTACCTCTAGTTATGAAACATTTCTTATTAATGAAGTTTTTCTTCAGCAGTTAAAACTACAACTCACTGGTATGCTTGCCACGTGCATTAGTGATCCCAAGACTTTGTAACCTGCAGTTTCTAAACAGGCAACAGATGTTTTGAATACATGAATGTATAAAGTTCGGGTCTCATCTAGTATTAGATGGGAACAACTACCTGAGAGGATGTTGTAGCCTAGAGGGGTGTTGGTCTCTTCTCCCAATTAGCAAGTGATAGGACAAGAGGAAATGGCCTCAAGTTGTTCCAGAGGAGGCTGAGATTGTGGATATTAGGAAACATTTCTTCACAGAAAGAGTTGTCAGGCCATGGAACAGGCTGCTGAGGGCAGTGGTTGAGTCAGCATCTCTGCAGGTGTTTAAAGATGTATAGGGGAGGTTCTTAGGGACATGATTTAGTGCCAGTGCTAACAGTTGAAGACCCTGAAGGTCTCTTCCAGCCAAAATGATTCTTTGTTTGGACCACTGAAAGGTGATAAATATTGTCTTGCCCTTAGAGTGAATGCAGTAGTTTCTGTTTATCTGCCATAAATCTTGAACCTCAAACATCTGGAATCTCAAACATTTGTTTTTCATGCCTTAAAAACATTGATTTTACTATTAATTTAGTCTGTACATATACCATAAATCCAGTGTGTCCTGTAAGTTTTGGGCTTGCTATATGTGTGCCAGTCATGTACTGTGTGCAGTGCTTGTACACTCTGATATTTCCCTGCTATAGCTTATTTCTGTTCAGGAAGTCCTGAATAGAAATAGAGAATCCCTGTGATGGAGTTAAACATGTGGCACTTGTGCCAAATAGATTTAATCTGACTGGTCTCAGCAGTTCCTTTCTACTCCTTCAGTAGTTTAATATGGATTCTTCTGTTTTATAAGCTGGTCGCTGTCTGTGTTGTGTTATCCTTTACTGAGAATGTTTTATCCTTTACTGAGAATATATTTTGTTTCTTTAAACGAGATTGAAAGGGGGAAAGGGGCAGCAGCAGGCAGGTCAGTGAGGAGCAGTGGGATGGCACAGCAAAGCTTGAGGAGGTGCAAGACAGTGAGATTCCTCAGACTGTGCATTGCCAGCCGGGTGAGGGAGGTGATTGTCCCGCTCTGCTCTGCACTGGTGCGGCCTCACCTGGAGCACTGTGTGCAGTTCTGGGCAACACAGGATAAAAAGGATATAAAGCTACTGGAGAGTGTCCAGAGGAGGGCCATGAAGTTGGTGAAAGGTTTGGAGGGGAAGCCATATGAAGAACAGCTAAAGTCACTGAGTTTGTTCTTCGTGGAGGAGACTGAGGGGAGACCTCATGGCGGCTCCAGCTTCCTCACGAGGGGAGGAGGAGGGGCAGGCGCCAGACTCTTCTCTTTAGTGACCAATGACAGAACCCGAGGGAATGTCAGGAAGATGTGCCAGGGGAGGTTCAGGTTGGACATGAGGAAAAGGTTCTTCACCCAGAGGGTGGTGGACACTGGAACAGGCTCCCCAGGGAGGTGTCACAGCCCCAAGCCTGACAGTGTTCAAGAAGAGACCGGACAAGGCCCTCAGACACATGGTGTGAACTGTGGGGTTTTCATATGCAGGGACAGGAGTTTGACTCGATGATCCTTGTGGGACCCTTCCAACTCAAGACATTCTATAATTCTCTAATAGCTGGCAGACTTCTGTTGTCCTTCTAGAAGAATCCTTTTCCTGCGAATAGTCTTTTTAATTGTTCTTGATCTGCTGTGATCTGAACGTGTTCCTTACTATCCTGCTGCATTAAGAAAACCTTATCTTTAGTTAATAGTGGTTCATTGACAACACTGTTCTTTGACCCTGTATGTGCCTCCAGACCATCATTGATGTTACCTTTTCTGTAATCTGCAGTGTAGGATTAGGATTTTGAGAGCTGTAAGTCTATACCACTGTCCTGGTTTAAAGGATCGGTACACCAAAGGCACCTGTGAAGTGTTGGAAAGAAAATGTTTGAGAGTACGCTTAAAGTGTAACTGTGTCTTCAGTGAGCCCTGAAATTTCCACTTGTTGTCCATGGTTCACATGACAAGCCGTTCAGTTTTCATGGCTGAGGATCTAGGCATAATCCTATGTATTTGAGCTGTGGTCATGGAAGGAGGTCTCGATTCCAGAAGGCGCTGCTTCTTTTTTTATACTCCATACTCTTCTTTGAAGCATTTAGATTCAGATCTTGGTTTGACACGAGGTTTTCTAGCCCTTCATTAGGAAGGAGTCCCGCCTTTCCTCCAACAACCAGGCCATTGGTTGCAGCCACTTAGTTAGAAACTTTTTAGGAAATCTCTCTTTACCCTGAAGGTAGTCAAGCACTGAACAGGCTTCCTAGAGAGGTGGTCAATGCCCCAAGCCTGTCAGTGTTTCAGAGGCATTTGGACAATGCCCTTAATGACAAGCTTTAACTATTGGTCAGGTGGTTGGATGAAATGATCATTGTACGTCCCTTCCAACTGGAACTATTCTGTTCTAAACATGGACATTCCTTGTGCTGGGCTTCATGTGAATATTACCCTATGGAGAACAATGTCAGCTAAAAACTGCTCTAGAGCTCGTTTAAACAGTGAAGAGTTGTTTAATCTGCCATAAGGAAAAAAATGGGCTTTTTGCTGTCCAAGGAATGTTTACATTCAAAATTAATTTTATGTGAATTGGTATCATGCTTTATTCTGTTGAATGGCTCTGTGAACAGGGTGCGTACACCTCGCTAGTCCATCTGACTGTAGTTGTACACAGTCTCGGTTATTTGGAGAGTGCTACTTCAAGGTTATATTTAAGACTAAAGATGATGTTCAAGATGACAATTTGTCTGTAAGTAAATTTAATTAACTAGTTTACATAGTGCTTCCATTCGAGAGCAAACTTAATGTTTAAAAAAGCATATACTGTTTGATATGGGTACAGATTGCAGTGACAACACGTGCCTGTGAACAGTCAAAATCAAACAGTAATTTCATAAGATTAACCCAAGTTCCTACATTATACTTGAATTCCCAGAAATGACTGATTTAATGGGAAAAGGATTTTTAATCTATGTTACCTGCCAGTGATTTCTGTGGTAGGTTTGCCAAATCTCTTTGTTGTCTGGTTACACTGAAATTGTGATTATTTCCACCTACCCCGTTCCCTACGTTTTGTGGTTCCCAAACTGAAGCGTGCCCAGGCCAAGCTGCATAGGCTTCTAGGCTTCCAGGAGGATGATGGAAAGGACAAATTTGGTGCGGGAGTTCAGTGACAGTGAGGAAAACATGGTCTGGGTGGGAAGTTTGGAGGATCTCCATACAGGAGAGAAGTAGTAGAATAGGTAAGGTCTGTCTCATGGGTATAGCCCACATTCTAATTATTATAAGTGTTCTTTTTTAGATTTGTCCTCTTAAGCAATTAATTCCTATATAAAGTTGTCTACACATGGAAAATAAACAAAATGCAAGTTAACTGTTTTATAACCTGCTAAAATTTGGTAACATACAAGCCTTTTCACACTTAAGATAGAGTAAATGACAGTTGTTGTGATGTTGCGTTGAGGAAAGAGGTCCAAAGAGCCTTGTTCTTATATCTCAATTTCTTGTCAGATTGGGTGGCATCTATAATCTCAATGTTAGCATTGTGTACCACAATTCTGTTGCTGTAATGTAATTTATTTGCTTAGCACTATAACATTGTAACACTATATTTAGTTTAACTTTTTCACTTCTGTCAGATATCTTAGAACAGGATTCAAAGCAAGTAATTGTTGATGGAGTAAAATGTATTTTAAACTGGTGCAGTGCGTGCTTTACTACATTGCTATACAAGCCACGTATTTTTCTTCTCAAAAAATAAATTACTCTTTCACAGTATTCTCTTCCAGTTGTAAATGTATACATATCACAACATCTTGCTTTGTATTTACAGTGAAAGCATTAATGTTTTTTCTTCGTTCTGAAAACTACATGATATGTGTAGTAAACCAAATATCTTTTAGCATTCTGTAGGTAATTATGTGAACTGTGGCTTTAGGGTATACCTGGAGATAATCAGGCTGTGGCTGAGCCATCTCAAGCAGCAAGCACTGGTGCCTCTCAGTCTTCAGCAGTGGCAACATCAGTAGCAACTATACCTACGACTACTAGTTCATTAGGAGGTAAGAAAGGTTATATATGAGTGGATGTGATAAACACAGGCATTCAAGTATTCTCTGCTTCAGTGAATTTTAAGTTCCTGGTGCTTGTGAACTAGTCAAATGAATTGGATAAGAGCTGCAGCATAGAAATTTCAAGTGTGGTACTCGCTTAGAACAAATGTCTTGTTGTATGTGGATATATCTGGAATAGAGCATGAAGCTTCTAAGAATGCTGTAGACTTGCACAATTCCTTTTATTCAGTATTCTGCATTCAAATGTAAGACCACAAATTTGGAGGGGAATGTGTTTTCTCTTAAACTCTGTTTTCTGCTTGGAAGTTGGAATATCAAGGGAGCAACCTGCAGTAATGCTGTGAAGAGTGACCTAGGACTTCTCACTCAGCAGTGCAGCACACAAACAGACTGGTTGGTCCCTGCTGAGGGGAACTCTGTGTTAAAGGGAAATAAATACATGAAAGGAGCATAATCAAGGGGTAGCAAAGGTCTGTCCTAGGCTGTGGCAGAAATGGTGTTCAAGATGTAAGCCTTGATGGGGGCCAGAGTGTACCATAGAGGTAGAAGTGACAGGCACACATGATATCATCCATAAAGAGAGAATGGGGGGAATGGGATACTTCAGAGCAGTTTAGACACTGGGTTCAAGGCACTACCTAACAGTATAGCATATATGTGAAGGCAAGACTGACTTGAGGACAGAACTGACCTATTCCAGGAGGTAGAGAACTCTGTTGTGGGGATAGAGACAAGAGAGTAGGCTGGGTAGGTGTCTCTGAGGTTACTCAGAAATGAGACATAAAGAGAAAAATGTTGGAGATAAAGGCCAGAAGGCTCTTGGATATTAAGCGAAGGCCGAGTGGAAAGAAAATGCATTGTTTAACCTCAGCATAAAGAGTTCTTGCTTAAAACTAGAATAACTTAGTGTGGGGAAGCAAGCTCTTCTGTTCTTCAGTGAGGGGTGTATTGTCTGCTTTCATGTTGCATTTCTATCTACAGTTATAGCGTAGATATATATTTTATTAAGAATCTTGGTAACTTTTTAAAAAATGTGTTATCTCCTTGATTTTTCAGGACATCCACTTGAATTTTTACGAAATCAGCCTCAGTTCCAGCAGATGAGACAAATTATTCAGCAAAATCCTTCTCTGTTACCAGCGTTGCTACAGCAGATTGGACGGGAAAACCCTCAACTACTGCAGGTGAATCTTAAAATGACAAAATAATGCTACTAATTTTGATTTAGCTTTACAAGAAAGAAAGGAATATGTTGATGTTGACTGGGGTAGTGTGTTAATAGCTGTTAGAACATTCTTTGTTTTCAGAATGTTTTTTTGTTAGAACATTCTTTGTTTTCAGAACTTTTCAGCAGTTATTGCTGTACAGAACATATTTTCTGTGGCATTAGAAATGAGTCTGAGTCTTTTCACAAGAGGTGCAATGGGCATCGGACAAAGGGAAGGGTCATTGCAATTGAACTGAAACCTTAAATTGCATTTTTTATGGTTAGATTTAATCATTTTTCAGTATGCACTTTTTACACATTTGTTTAACTCCTTAATTCACTGAAAATAAATATTCTTACTTGCCTGTTGGCAGACTTAAACATCCTTTATTTCAAAATATTAATTATTCCTTTGTGTATCATAGCAAATAAGCCAACACCAGGAACATTTTATTCATATGTTGAACGAGCCAGCTGTAGAGTCCCGCCAAGGTTTAAGTGGCAGTGATGATGGTGCCAGCACTGGAGGAGTAGCAGAAGCTGGAAATGGGCATATGAACTACATTCAAGTAACACCTCAGGAAAAAGAAGCTATAGAAAGGGTGAGCCTTTCTTCTTTTAAATGTTGCTTGGCTGTTGCTGTAGTGTTTTGACTCTGGTGCATGCTTAAGGCATGCTTTAAACTTTGTTTATGCTCAGTAGTTCTGCGTCATTTTTGATATTTTATATTTGACATGTCATAGCTGTCATAGTCTTGTTTCAAATTACATCTCTTCTTGCTTTATAGCAACTCAGTCCAAAATCTTTTGAATCTGTCTTACTGGGAAGATGCAGAGCCTTTTAAGTGATCAGAGGCCGTCTGTAGTAATTGATGATTGAATGTGTTTCCTTCTGGAATGGGAGGGAACTTAGGCAGTAATTCCTCTTGCAAAAGCCTCAAATGGTACTTTTCTAGGTGGTGCTGTGATAGGCTTCCAGGTACAAAGGTGTGTCTGCATGGGCAGTGTTTGCAAAGTATGTGGATAGTAAGACCTCTCATAGTGAAGTAGATTACTTGAAGTCACCACTTAACCCAGTTATTTGTCCGTCCATGAGAATTAGTTAATCATAGCTTTGTAAAAATAAAGGTAAATATGTCTATAAAAATATACTTGGATGGTATATTTCATTCAGAAATACTGTGTGTAACACTGATTGAATATGGATTTGCATAGATAGCAATACCTCAAAGTTTTCTTAGAACAGATTGCAAAGACTTCTGTCATACTGTGGTAGTGTTTTTCTATATCAAAGACTGTTTTTCAACTGGCAAAGCAGAAGATTATGAGGATCATCAGAAAAAAACTAACTTTAGTATAGGTGTGAATTTCCTAGATCTCAAGGAAACTGACAATAAATTAGCCTAAGTCTTTGTACACGTACATCTTCACAGGTCATCCTCTCTTGTCTGCTGCATTTCCTATTGAAACCATTTTATGCAGTAGAGCATTATTACCTCTACAACCTGTTCAAAAACCCAACAGAGACCTGCATGCTGCTTCCCCTTTCCCAAAGCTGGGCTGTCTTAGCGTTACAGCTGACACATTCATGCAGTTTGTAAGCATGAAATTAAATCTAGGAATGGTTAATAAAGGATGATAGGACGTAGTTTTTCGAAGAGATTTGATCTGCCCTATATGTAAAATGCTTTGTGGGTGCTGTGAGGATTTTAAGAAAATCTCCAAGTGGTTGTACGTACTTCCATGTGGCTAAAACAAAGATTGGTTTGCTGAATGTCTTTAAGGGCAGGCTAAACACGTCCTTTGGCAGAGTAATAAGCTCTTCTCTAGTATTCTCATCCCCTGTTGTCATTGTGTCCTAGACATTAATTAGTTCCTTGGCTTCTGAAAAACTTACTGCTCTCAACTTGTTTCCTATGGCTGCGATGTGTAATCAATTTATTTTTTTTTTTAAGTGAAAGGCCAATTGGAACAATGGAAAGTATGGCTTAATGTGATGTGTTGTGCTATCTACTAGTAATCACAAGCTGGGAACTTCTGTTCCAGGCAACTTTTGTTAACAATCCTGAGTTTTGTATAATTAGTAACTTCAAGTGGGCGTTGTTTGTTTTTTGTGTAGCAGTGCAATCTGCTCTTACTTCCTGACATTACTGTGACCAGAGTCTGTTTTAGTGTGTTACTATTGCAGTGAAAGACAAGTGACATGTTTTATGGTACTCTGTTAGACTCAGATCACTTTGTCTTCAGAAAACAGAATTTTTACTTGAAAGAGGCAACACCTTTTACACTAAAGGCTGTATATGCTTAAGTGGCATGTCGAATTACTAGACATACGAAGAAGGTTAATATGTAATAAGATGTACTTTCTAAATCTGTTTATTTTCTTCAGTTAAAGGCATTAGGATTTCCTGAAGGACTTGTGATACAGGCATATTTTGCTTGTGAGAAGAATGAAAACTTGGCTGCCAACTTTCTTCTACAACAGAACTTTGATGAAGATTGAGAGACCTTTTTTGGTTTCACACCTCACACCAGTGCATTAAACTAATTTTGTTCACTGGATTGTCGGGGATATTTGGGCTTATATTCATAATGCTTGGTGTATGATATATAGGGAGCGGGGGAGAAGAGAATATAGGAAATAAAGCAAAGAAAGCAGCAAGTATGTCTACTTTAATTTAGCAGATGCAGAAAAATTACAGTGTAAAATAATATACAACCAAAAATCAGCTTTTGCAGATAATTAGTTTCTTCTGTACACTATAGGTTACCTTTTTCTAGTTTTCACTCTTACTGTACTAGTTGCAGAAATGTAGTGTAATGCCCTGCTTCATGTTCCTTTCTACTTGGTATTGAAAGTAGCCTGTGCTACCTAGATTCTACAGTCTGTATTTCATGGCAACACTGGATAGCAGCCTTGTGAAATCTAAAAGATCAGAGCAAATGCAAACATGAATGCCAAAATATGGGTAATTATTTTGCTTTTTCAGATGTGTTAAAGTAGGGCAAGAAGCACAGTATTTTGTTTAAAGTTGGGTTAAAAAATGTTGGCGCTTTTTTTTAAAAACGAAAATCCATTTCAGTTAAAACTGCCTCGATCATTGAGAAACACTACTTCCTCCTTTGCCTGCCTCAAATTATCTGAGAGGCTGTATACATACGGATAAAATTATTATCCTGTTTACATAGTTTCTTTTTGGGAAAAATGATAGACATCTAATTACTGTTCAGTTAAATGTCACATTGCAGTAAAAGTTTTAAAATCAATAGATTGCATGTTTGGTTTTGTTATATGCGCTCTTGTGAATTGGAGATTCTCTTTCTGCCAGCAAACAAAATGCAAGCTTCATTTTTGTCCACTGTGATGAAACTTTATCAAATCGATTTCACCTTCCTACCTTTGAACCAGCTTTTACAACACAGCTGTAAGCATTTGAAGATAATTGGCATTCTGTTGCTTTTGAGTAGATTGTAATTATCAAGCTATTTCTGTTCAGTAGGGACTTTCTTGGACTTACTAATTTCATGAGGAAGAGAAGTTCGTAACTTGGGATATCCACAAAACAATGAAGTTATTCCAACCCAGAGGAATCTTCACTCATATCTCTCATATTGCAAAAAACCTTTGCTTATAGAGTTTTGAATCTTACTTTTTGGTACCTACTTGTCATTTATTTTGTTTAGTTATCATAAAATGTAACAGTCTTCCTTTTAATATATGTTAACTTGTAGGGACAATTTTGCCCATAATTGCAGTGTTTGCAATGAAAACAAATTCTAATTTAACATAAAGCTATCATGGGGATGTTTTGAGTTGTACTCCAATTACCTAGATTATGAATTTATCTCTACAGTAACCAAGAAAATATTCTTAGTGGTACAGTACTGAGCTCTTGTACCACTAATGATATCAACAATTTAGTGGTGCATTTAAAAAATTATTTTTCTGCTTAGGTTGTATATCACTGGATTAACTACTTAACTAATACTTAAGCTCGAAGTACAAGTCAAGTGTATTGAGAAAAGAGAGTGAAAAAGACTGAAACGTTTGTATTGTATTTTGTTTCTTCATTGGTTGGCCATAGTCTGTTAAATGATTATCTACACAGAATAGTTAAATGTATTAAAACCTTTTTCTTTCTATCCTTAGGCACATGTGATGTTTTTCCAGATAGTGTGTATTTTAATTATTCAGATTTTATTCTCTTAAAATTTCATAGGTGTATGTCTTAAGTGATCAGTAGCACAACCCAGATCTATCAGTAGTTGTGATATTGCTAAATAGAAAATAAGTCTTTCATAATGCTTTCATTTTAGTGAAATGTTAATATTCAAGTCAGCCAGTAGACTTCAGCTAAATAGGATTCTTAGTATATTTATGGACTGGAAGAGATGGATTTTGATTTAACACTCTTCAGGCAAAAAGGGGATATTTGTTATCTGTAAAAGGACCAGCTGCCAAGTACTTGAAAAATGCCAAACTGGTATAAAGACTTCTCGAATGTATTCTACTACATAGCTAATATCTAACTGAGACAACATGTTTTAGTTTGTGGGAGTCTTCTGTACTGATCAAACTGCTCTCAGAAATAACCATTCTTTCTCTAGGAGGATGGAGAGTAATGCAAGAATGTCTGCGTGTGTTTTCAGTCAACTGCCTCCAATTTTGATTCTGAAATGTTTACTTATTATAAATGTATTTCAATTAAAGACTGTTGAGCTTGGTCTTTGTAAAAAAGTTAGTAGCTTTGGTCGTTTGTAACTTTGTATGCTGAGAGACTGAGGGTTTATAGCTGTTGTGGTTGAAGCCTTAATAGTAATTTTCTGTTCCTGGTTTTCAACAGTGAAAGGGTGTTTATGTGACTTCTGATGAACAACAGGTGTCTGACCTTACATCCTAGCAAAAAACTGTTATCTTTTCCGTAGTGGGGTGCTTGCCATGGAGAATCATATTTCTCTTTGTAGTTGCTGCCAAAAGGAAATAATATATTGAACTCATATGGTCTTGAAAAGGTAAGTGTGACCTGAATAAGTTATTAAAGTTGTCTGGGTATTCTGTGCCTCATGTTCCGCCAAGTGCTACCAGGAATTGTCTGCAGAGTGTGCTTTCAAGCTTCTTTGCTGCAGATCTCATAGGGATTTGGTGAGCGTTCTACTCGGGGCTTTGTCAACAGTAGCTGAGAAAATCAAGTATTTCTTCCTAAGTTTTGGTACTGGAGTCCTTACCTGTGTTGTAAAACTTAAAAGTATCTGCTTAGTCAAAAGCTATTCATAATGCACTTTTAACTTGGATTAAAGAAGTTACTCTGAAGTCATATTCGTTCTATAGTTGTCTAATATTATGTCCTTTATGTAGCTGCATTTTAGTTGTATGGTTCATTAACCTTGTCCAGAATCCTCTTATGAATCTAGTTAAACCCAAGAGATTGGATTGATGATATGCTTTATTCTTACCACACTAGAAAAAACTTTTTAGGAGTGTGAGAATAATCATTGAAAGTCAATATGTGTCTCTGATTTTGAAGTGCTGGATTGAGCTTTACTTCAAGAATACACGTGGATGAATGAAACTGGGAGACCAAAAGCAAGTCCTCAAATAATGTAAGAAGATCTGTCACTTGTGGTTTCATTGAATATTTCAGGTGGTTTTACAGAGATTTGGGGACAGACATGGTAATGTTTAAATTCTTTTGCTGATTTATTTCGAGGCAAGTTCTGTCTGCACACAAACTAACCTAGAGTTTCTGCACTTGAAAATACTATATAATTCAGTGGGAACAATAAGATGAGAGTGAAGAGAGAACATCTTTTTCAGTAAAATTTTAAGTTCTCCCTTCGCTGGGTTGGAATGCCACAAAGTGTTCAACACAGTCTTTTATTATTTTGCAACTACAGCTATGTGGTTATGAAGCCACAAATTATAAAATTTTGTGACTTCAATAAACTATCCAGAAAAGTAGGGTTATTCCGTCTGTGATGAAATGATGTATGTGAATCATTGGGATTTATGGTGGTAGCTGATGCTGCTGACTTCTGGTTGTCATGTGCCAGTGCTGTACTTACATATTTCCTTACAGAATATATGACCTGCAAGGAAAAAAGGACAACCTTTTTGGTTCGTGTTATCCCTCACCTTCTTTCCTCCTTCCTGATACTGAGATATGCTTATTGGCTAGACAGGAAAAATTAATATTAATAACACACAATTTAACTCTAATCAAAGCACATCTTGTGAAGACACTAGCATCTGTGGCATCTCCTGTCCAGATGGCAATGAAATTAATAAAGACACATGCATACTGTTCAGGTAATAGTAGTAGTCTGAAAAAATAATAGTAGACTCTGAAGGTACTATCGCCTCTTCATTGCTTTGGCATTTTCCTCGGTGAACTCTTAAAAATTTTTATCTGTTATATGCTTTTGTTTGCTGAAAGTCCAGTGCTGAAAATAGTACTTAAGGTTTTGTGTTGTTTATACCTATGCAGCTGTACCTAGACACGTAGAATGCAAAGTTTCTTTTACTTTCAAAATAGGTGCCTTTCTGTTTTGATATGGCTCCACATATTGTGGATACTGGGTGCTGCAGGGGCAAGGAGAGATGTCTTTGAAATTCTTGTTGCCTGAGATAGGGATTTTAGATGTGACAGAATAGGAGTAACCAGATGTTCTAGCAGGCAGGTCTGTTTTGCCATCCCAGGGGAGGGATTCATTGCCATCCTTTTAATGTGAAACATTTGACTCTTAAATGTGCAGCAACCAAAGATGAAAAATGGGGGAATGTCTCCCAAGTCTCTGTGTGGCTGTATCTGTAGAATTGACCAAAATCTTGTAAATTCAGGTGCATGTTTTTAATTATATATTTGAGTTACGCATGTTCCTCCCTTCCCCTACCCCATTTTCTTGACCCTCAATCTCCCTTTTTTTTTTCTCTTTTTTCTTCTTTTTCCTCACTATTGGAGATGGAAGCTGCAAAGGGAGCACTATCAGCACCTATTAGAGAAGGGAGGAACAAGATTTCAGAGGCAGGAGTTGAGGTGTTGGACATGTTTAGTCTTCTGGGTGGGATATGAAACAAAACAATGAGTGTAATTCTGTTCCCATTACCCGGGATAGAGGTTTCTTCTGTGGGTAGGCTAGGTCGAAGTGAAGAGTCTGCACCTGGAAGAGGCAGCAGTGTTTGTGAAAGGGCAGGCCTGGAAGACTTAGTATGTTGAAGGCAGAGAGGAATGAATGGTGTGGCAGGACCAAATGGAGTGTCAGCTAATGAGCGAACTTCTGGTGGGCCTCTGCACCTATAAATAACCAAGAGTGAGATAGACAAAGAAGCTGGGAACAGGATTAACATTTGTATCAAAGGAATCAAAGACAAATAAATGATGTGTTCATTTTCAGACAGTAGCTCTTTGTTTGGCGTTTTGCTTCTAAAACCAGCTCTGAGAGGTGATAAGGAGGTTACAAAACAAAGAGGGCAATAAAAGCAAAAAAGTTTGTACTTTGGCGTAGATCTCACGGACCACAAGTACTCTTGGGTAGTCTAAACACACTGAGGTGCTCCTGCTTAAAGGTGGAGAAAGTAATTTGATTTTAATTTCTAGCTATATGTTACATTGTTAAGACCTGATCTGCTCCTTTGGGTTTCTTCAGGAGCCTTTGTTTTTTTGAAGTGAGAGAAATGAGTAATCGACCTCAAGTGTGCGTTTCATAGTAATACTGCTGTTTGCTTTATTTGGTATCTCCATGTAAAATATCCCTTGGCAAAGTGCAGGATTATGCAGCATACTAATGGAGCAATGCTGCGAATTTCGTTTGGGCAGCTGTTTTTCATGGGATTATACCTCCTGAGTATGAATGTAATTCGTGATCCATGAGTACGTGTCTTAAATTGTAAACTGTGACCTGTGGGAAGTTGCCACAAGAACTGGGAATACTCAGTCTCAGAAGAGCAGAATTCCTTCAGAATACATGAAATAGGGCTATATATCAACAGAGCCATAATTTTTTTTTCAGTTGCTGTAAGAAATTCTTGCTAAATGAGTACATAGCTATATTGTCTTTCACATTTCTCAGAATTTGAGGTAAATGGCTTATTGGTACACAAATAGTAAGATAAAATACCGAAAGACCGTTTTCTATACCTGGTTAGAGGGTGCATGCAGTGCCTGGGTCACTGTTGAAAATCAGTGGCAAATTGCCATTGCTAGAACACTAAACCTCAGTTTAGTGATGATTTTGCTCACATGCAGGATAGCAGAATGGAGACCTGTTATTGCTGAATACAACGGTTTGGCATGACTGTCTGTGGCAGAGACATGTAAACAGTATTTAATGGTGGCTTTGTCAGCTGCTTCTAGCAATGAGGGTAGCCTTGTGTTTTGAATTCAGTTCATAATTTGCTTTGCCTCAGAGTTCTTAGTATCTGTTGCTTTGCAAGTTTATTAAAGAGTCAGCTTAGTCGCTTATGAATTGTATATACTACACTGCTTAAAGGGGAAGCTAATTGAAAGCTAAGAATGCAAGTGAGGAGAACTGAGAAGGTCACTCATGAAATTGTAAGAGCTCAACCTTTTGGGGAGTCATATTACTTAAACATAGTGATGCGAAGTGAGGCTGAAGTTGAAGTCATGCATTTGATGTGCTGTGTCTGGTGTTCGTGCTATCAGGTGGCAAAGATAAAGTGGTGTTTTTAATGAGAGAGAAATACCTTGTTGGAAGCTAGTGTGGCAAGAAAAGCATGCTTGACTAATGGGGCTTCTTCTAGTACATAGGCAGTGTTCTGCTGTCTTCGGTGTATTTAGATTTTTGAATTGGAGACACTGTTGCTGCAGTTTCTTTTTTGTTGCTGCACTGCTGGAATTTGTAGTATCTTTAGAACTGTATTATGCTTTAGTAAGCCTTAACATGCCCTAATAATACCTCTTGAATGCCTTATATCTAAGTGGTTACGGCTGGGCTTACATAAATGAGTATCTTAGGTAAGATGTTATTTGCATGGTTGTGGTGGAGAAACTGCAAGCTGGTCGTCATATTACTCATTCCAACTGAAAAAATTATCTCTGCTTGGCTGTGACATCATCTTTGTGGCCTTCTTGGAACAATTAGTGTATTTTACAAGTGTCTGGAAGATTGTCCCTCTTCTTATAAGAAGCTTCTCCGTGGGAGTTTTGCTTTATGGTGAGAAGAAAACAAGAAATTAGGAATGCTGAGACAAATGAAATGACATTTTCTATAGTTCGTCTTTCACTAGATTTTGCTAATCTCCAGTTTTGTGTGTTTGTAGACACTGCAGTACCCTGAAAAGGGTTGCATTTTTTTTTCTTTAGTAGAAACAGTAGCAGAGTCATCATTATGTAGTGCCCTTAATCAGATGGAGGTCTAGGTTGCTTAGTTTTCATCCTACTCTCCCTTCACCTGTGACCCCCAGCCACAGTATTGCTTGTCTTCATGTTAATACTCAGATTTGTAATTGTGGATTGAACTACACTTGGGAGATGAAAATGGATTACCAGTTCAGATGTCAAATTAAATTAACAACTACGGAAGTAGAGATAGAGGTCACACAAAGCTGACCGGGCTTCTAGCGTGTCTGGCTTCCAGGGTAACTGTGAGAAGAGGAGAAAAAGGGACAAAGTGATTTTATATTTGCGGCAAGAGACGGTGAAATGTTTGCCAGGTTACTATAGCAGTCTGTGTAGCTCTGCTGGGACAGTGTTGAATTTGTAGATTAGAGTCTAACAACATGCAAATGAGGTGGCTAGAGAGCGTAAATACCTGAAGAAGCCTCTTTTCTGTTTGCGTGAGGGTTTTTTATAGACATATGAAAATATATGCAGCTTTCAGTGTCAGGGTTGGACTTAAATGGTTATTTCTACTCAAAATTGCATCACATTTCTCATGCAGACTGAGTGTAGCGTCATAATGTCAGAATGTGTGCTGCATCTTCATGGAGTCTGTTATCCCAAATCCAAATGGGTAAATCTGAGAGCAAATAAAACTTTGGAGAACTTGAGTGTAGAGGTGGGAAACAGTCATTTGAGTTTGTCTGAGAGAATAGACCTGTGAGTTGTTCTTTTTAAAAAATATCATGCAGATGAATAAGAATATAAATTTTCTAAAGTATAGACAAGTAATTTCAGAAAAAGTTACTAGAAAGCCCTCACTATTTTCACATCAGCCATAGAGCTCAATGATCTTGCTCGCTCTGTCTGGGTTGGGAGTTATTGAGTAGAATAAATCATAAATATTCATACAGATTTCAGTGACATGGACTCCCAGGCTTGTCTCAAGGAGAAAACTGGATGAGTCCCGTGAGTGAGTTGTCAGAAGGTGGAAGAAACTGCCAGTTGAGTCTCTGATGGGTTCATTTAACTTGTTGGGATATCTTGAGGTTCATCCAGTAATGATGATGATTAAGGGGGAAGTAGCACAGTGTCATTTCTAAACAGAATTAGTTTTCTTTGTCAACAAGTTTTTCTTTGGGTGGAAGTTGGGAAGAAGTGGGAATCTGTCCTACTTCTAGCAGATGGTATTGAAAACTTAGAAACAAAACCAGTCTTTCACCACTTACCATTGTGCAGTGACTACTTCTATCATGCCTTCTCAAGTTTTTATACTTTGGAACTTGCACGTTGAAGCTGTCTACAATGAAAAATTGGGCTCTCGTGATCCTGAATCAACCTATCAATCCACAAAGTGTGAAATGGCATGTTTATCCAGACTTTTAGGAGCCAGAAGGTCAAAGCTCACTTTCATCCATGAAAGTAATAGATTTGCTTCTTGGGAGATGCTTGCTAAAATGTCTCATCCTTTAAAGTTGAACTGCTTTGTTCTCCATGCCACTAAAGCACTACATTCAGTGAAAAATGACAATATGAAAAGTAATGTCCATGTGGAGGCTTCTGAGAGGATTTGTTACCTGATAATCTCAGAACAATTTAAGACCGGATTGGGAGTGGGAGCAGCAATTCCTGTTTTGGAATGACAGGGCAGGAGACAGCACCGAATGAATTGCTGTAACTGTCTAGTATTTCACTTCAAGGGACCCTCTCTGTCCGTCCTGAAGTTACTGTGCACCTTTCTAGCTGTGAGAAAACTGAGAGATAGAAGAAAGCATTTGCTTCTCAAGCCTCTCTCTCTTGCCAATGCACACAGCACAAGCAATCTCAAGCTTGTAAATTCTTGAGCTGAGTCCTGAGTGCTGGAAGTGTCTTGACAAACAAATGAACAGAACTTTCCACAGTGGATGTGCAAAGAAATGTTCAGGCTGAGAGAGTACTCTGCTGTATTCCTGAATGACGGTCTGCATTTCAAGTGCCTGCCAAGCCTCTGTGCGTTTGAATCTGAGCTCAGAGACGGAGAAGGAGGCAGTAGCTGAAAGAAACAAGCCGTGCACTGGAAGGGTACTTGGTGCAAACTAAAAGATCCATCTGCTGACCAGACAATATCATATTGTACGGGGTTTTCCGACAGAGAGAACAAATAGCGATACTGCTGTTATGTCGAACAATGTGCTTGTACAGTGAAGAGCTCCAGATACACTATGACAGTACTGGACTGAGTCTTTCACACCATGAGGTTACTCCTTGATGACAATCTGAGAGCCTGAAAATAGTCTTGTCTGCTTTTTAGAGTTTTTACACTACAAACCAATGGCTTGTTTGCATGGTGCCTGTTTTATGTACATCTCTTTGATTGTATGAACAAATTAAAAAACTTTAACTGCTTTCCTTTTTTCCATCCTTTCTGGGCCCAGTGTTGGAGATTGCCTTTGAAACAATCACTCTGTCAATAAATGGAGACTCCATGGTGACTTGAAGGTGTAACTGATGTAACGAGGGAAGGAGGAAATAATTCTTAACCTTGCTGTCCAGAATAACCGTGGTGCTCCCCAAATCACCTCTCTGTCGCGATTTGGTGTTGCCTTGTGAAAAAGATGGTGGTGGGTGGTACGTAAATGAAAACATAAGTGATTTACATCAGTTGGCCCAAGGTGATGTTGCACTACAGTATATAACAAAGGACCCTGTTACGTTGCATCTTTTCTTGTCCCCTGCAGGTGTCCTGTAGTCGTTGTGGAGATGTTGCTCACATGAGGAGCAAGCTGATGCGCAGGTGTTGTTGCTAATGGCAGTTGTCAGCCTGGGAGGGGATTGCCTGTGCGATACCACACCAGGTGGGGCTCTGTATGGGGCGCTTGAGTTACTCCTCAGCTTGAATGTAAGTCTGAGTTTTATGGTTTGCGTGAAGTGAAAGGCTTTCACTGCCCAAATGACAGCTCAGCATTCGTGGGGACTTTGATGGAAGTTTGTTTTCTTCAGAAAGACTTTGGTTCTCTGGAAAACTTTTTTGAAAGTGCAACCCTCGTGCTAAATATTTGGCAGCTGGGTCGTTTGTCGTAACCTCAGCGCTGGTGGCTTTCATCATTCATGGCAAGAAAAAAAGTGTAATTAGAAATTAGCTTTACGGGAGTTTTTAGTAACGAGAGTGAAGGACAAGATCACTTGTAAAGAACAGGTTAACTGACACATAGCCCAATCCGTACCCCTGTAACTAGGTTAGCCTGTGTCATCTCTGCTCTTGTCTGAAGCAGCTGGTGGTGCTGCAGTCGAGTACTAGGCTGCTTTAGGTCTGATGTAGGTTAATAAGTCGAATACTAGGCTGCTTTAGGTCTGATGTAGGTTAATAATTACCTTTCTCAGGAGACACTGCAGCCTGTTTTGAGACTGCTTATCATGTGAACGTGAATGTGTCTTACTGCAAAAAGTTGAGCTGTCTTTGGTGATAAGTTGTGTGCACATGCTGCAGTAAAATGGTGAGCTGGGGAAGTAGGTTTTACTTGTCCAAATAACATAACCAACCAACAACAACAATAACGAAGGGGCTGGGGTAGGGATGGTGGGGGAAAGGAAAAAAAAACCCACCAAGCAGTCCTTTGAGTGCCAGAAATAGTAAAGCCTGGTTGCATTTGGGTTTGTGGCTCTTCATATATATTGTGCTCTTATAGGACTTTACCTTGTGTTGAGATGTTTATAAGTTTTTTAAATTTTCTTGTGGATTTGGGGGTTTCTAACTGTATATGGAAGTGTTTGCATGACAGTCTGCTTTTCTGTAGAATAATGAATTTTTCTTTGGCTGCTTAACCTCCTAGGGGTGCAAACCTCTGTCCCAGTCACATTTGTTGAATAGGTTTCAGAAGAGGGTTAGAGATGGCTGAATGGATAAATACGATCAGAACGTACTTAAATATATATATCTCATTGATACAAGTTCTTAGGAAACAAGGTTCTCTTCAGAAACTTTACAAAAACCTCATACCCCAGAACTGAACCCTAAATCTTCAGTGGCATATGAACTTCTCACCATCAGTTCCCTGTGTGCCATTTTGGACTCTTTCTTCCACATTGAAGGCCTTAGCTCATCCAAAAGTTTTGGATAAAAAGTCATTCTTTTATTTTTCTTTTATTTTATATTTTCGTAGCTGTTCTGTTATTTGCTGAAGGATATCTCAGCTAGCTACTCCAGTTTCCCAGCTGCCCTTCCACATAGGGGCTTTTTAAGAGGCCGTTATTGTTTTAAGGTGTCTGATAGAGATGCAGTGATGTTCATGCTAAAGCATGAGGATGGTCTGTATTGCATAATTACATTTCAGATTGTAAGGAATGTTAAGTGTAAATAAGAATCAGACACTCTTTCGAGTGCAGAGGGCTGACAAAGTCATTAATTCTCCTTTTTCAATAGAGCAATTAAGGATATTGCAAGGCCCAGAGCATCTGCTGATGTGAATTATTGTAGTTTTACTTATCAGGGGATTTGAATCCGTTCATTCCAACTGGGAATGTGTCACTGAGAGATAGTTTAGTGATTTGCACCATCAGATCAAGGGAGACAAAAAAGCAATATTAAACACCAAACAAACTAACAAAACCACAAACTAACAAAAACAAACAAACACCAGAAAAAAACCAAACCAAACCAAAACAAAAAAACCAAAACCCCAAACAGCTACAAAAAAACCTGCTTAGGTCGACATAGTGGGCATTAAAGACCTACTTAAAATAGAAGAAGTCTACACTTTAGTTAATTTGTAAATATGATTCCAGAGACTGTACAAGTAGTGTGATTGTATGATCAGGTGGTCTTGTTAAGTGAGGCTTTTTGTAATTACTGGCTTTACAGATAAAATGTAGTTAAGAAAGTGCAAATTAGCAGCCTGCCCTTGCAAATGCTTAAGTATTCATGTAAGTAGGTCCTTGGACTTCAAAGCGGTTACTCACATGAACAAAATTAAATGCAGAACTGTTGTTTTTTTCATTCTCTTTCTTCTAGGTTGGTGTCTCCTCCTGTAACTTCTGAAGGTTCATTCTGAAAACCAGACCCAGTTCCTCTGGAAATTCCTAGTGTAATCTCATTACCTGCTAATACACAGCANTTACCTTTCTCAGGAGACACTGCAGCCTGTTTTGAGACTGCTTATCATGTGAACGTGAATGTGTCTTACTGCAAAAAGTTGAGCTGTCTTTGGTGATAAGTTGTGTGCACATGCTGCAGTAAAATGGTGAGCTGGGGAAGTAGGTTTTACTTGTCCAAATAACATAACCAACCAACAACAACAATAACGAAGGGGCTGGGGTAGGGATGGTGGGGGAAAGGAAAAAAAAACCCACCAAGCAGTCCTTTGAGTGCCAGAAATAGTAAAGCCTGGTTGCATTTGGGTTTGTGGCTCTTCATATATATTGTGCTCTTATAGGACTTTACCTTGTGTTGAGATGTTTATAAGTTTTTTAAATTTTCTTGTGGATTTGGGGGTTTCTAACTGTATATGGAAGTGTTTGCATGACAGTCTGCTTTTCTGTAGAATAATGAATTTTTCTTTGGCTGCTTAACCTCCTAGGGGTGCAAACCTCTGTCCCAGTCACATTTGTTGAATAGGTTTCAGAAGAGGGTTAGAGATGGCTGAATGGATAAATACGATCAGAACGTACTTAAATATATATATCTCATTGATACAAGTTCTTAGGAAACAAGGTTCTCTTCAGAAACTTTACAAAAACCTCATACCCCAGAACTGAACCCTAAATCTTCAGTGGCATATGAACTTCTCACCATCAGTTCCCTGTGTGCCATTTTGGACTCTTTCTTCCACATTGAAGGCCTTAGCTCATCCAAAAGTTTTGGATAAAAAGTCATTCTTTTATTTTTCTTTTATTTTATATTTTCGTAGCTGTTCTGTTATTTGCTGAAGGATATCTCAGCTAGCTACTCCAGTTTCCCAGCTGCCCTTCCACATAGGGGCTTTTTAAGAGGCCGTTATTGTTTTAAGGTGTCTGATAGAGATGCAGTGATGTTCATGCTAAAGCATGAGGATGGTCTGTATTGCATAATTACATTTCAGATTGTAAGGAATGTTAAGTGTAAATAAGAATCAGACACTCTTTCGAGTGCAGAGGGCTGACAAAGTCATTAATTCTCCTTTTTCAATAGAGCAATTAAGGATATTGCAAGGCCCAGAGCATCTGCTGATGTGAATTATTGTAGTTTTACTTATCAGGGGATTTGAATCCGTTCATTCCAACTGGGAATGTGTCACTGAGAGATAGTTTAGTGATTTGCACCATCAGATCAAGGGAGACAAAAAAGCAATATTAAACACCAAACAAACTAACAAAACCACAAACTAACAAAAACAAACAAACACCAGAAAAAAACCAAACCAAACCAAAACAAAAAAACCAAAACCCCAAACAGCTACAAAAAAACCTGCTTAGGTCGACATAGTGGGCATTAAAGACCTACTTAAAATAGAAGAAGTCTACACTTTAGTTAATTTGTAAATATGATTCCAGAGACTGTACAAGTAGTGTGATTGTATGATCAGGTGGTCTTGTTAAGTGAGGCTTTTTGTAATTACTGGCTTTACAGATAAAATGTAGTTAAGAAAGTGCAAATTAGCAGCCTGCCCTTGCAAATGCTTAAGTATTCATGTAAGTAGGTCCTTGGACTTCAAAGCGGTTACTCACATGAACAAAATTAAATGCAGAACTGTTGTTTTTTTCATTCTCTTTCTTCTAGGTTGGTGTCTCCTCCTGTAACTTCTGAAGGTTCATTCTGAAAACCAGACCCAGTTCCTCTGGAAATTCCTAGTGTAATCTCATTACCTGCTAATACACAGCACTTTTTTTTTTCTTTTTTTTTTTTCTTTTTTTTTTTTTAATTTCTCCTCTCCACATAGATTGCTTTGTGTTGCTTCCTGCATGTTCATGGGAGGCTGGAATTAACTTGTGGCTGGTGACGTTCTTACCAGAACTGGTCGGTCATCAGTCAGAGACATGACAAATGTATTGCTTGTCTCACTCCGGGATAGCCAGCTTCTCTATGTGTAGGCAGCATTCCCAGTCCCGATCAGCTGTCTGAAGAAGGCCAGGCTTACAGCCAAGTTTGCAAGAGGCAGAACCTCACTGCAGCTGAATTTGATAGGGATCTGCCTTCCTCTCTGCCTCTGCTGTTTTTCTCGCAGTGATACTCCAGTCCAGCCGCATGGGGCTGGGGCAGGGAAGTGGGAGGAGGAGAGGTCATTAAAATTGCCCTGTGGGTTGACAGCTAGCGAAACCCGTTTAACACTCTAGGTTGTTTGTACAGCCTGTTTACTAGTGCATTTTATTTTCAGAAGACGCGAGTGACTTGGTTTACATATAGAGCTCCAAGAGTAGGTACATGTGACCCAACCAAGGGGCATTGTAGCTTGGCTAATTCAGCGTAATTAGTCCCGAGTTCCAAATGCACTAGATTCCACCAAAGTCGTGAGATAGATGTTGTTTCCATTACTTCCAAATGAAGTTTTGTATTAAACTTTTTATACTCTGCTGGGGGTGTAGAGTTTTGCATTTTAACCAGATTGGAAATCCTGTTCTTGCTACTCCGTCTTCAGTGAAACCCTCGTTTTGCCTGATTCGGACACTTCCCAGGCCTATCTGCAGGTGTGCATCCGTGCCTCTTTGCTTCACAAAGGAAAACACAAGTCTTTCATCTAACTTCCATTGAAGTCAATGAGAGTTTTTCCACTCACTTCAGTGGTAGTCGCAGTGAGTCTTTCATCTTTCCTTCCTAGAAGCTGGTTGATCTTGGGTCTCTTTTTGTTCTTCTCGTCCTGGCCTTTGTGTCCCCATCATGTCTGAGCACTTGGGTCAGCAGTAGATTACTGTGTCTTGTTCTGGTACTCTTCTTCCCTGTTGTTTGATGAGTCTGGGGAATAATAGTGTCTCCATTATTCTGGATGTCTCTAACTAAGGATAAATGGCAAAGATGAAAGGCGAGATTTTTCAAGATGCGAATGACAGTTTCATATGATATTTCAAAGGTATTTACAAGCTTCAGAGACTACCACTTTGTTCCTGTTTCTTTAAACCTGTAATTATCCTGAAAGGACCTAGCATTAATTAGCTGGAAAAAGGTCACGGGGAAAGCGCGTTGAAGAGGAGCTGAAGAGGCATCAGTTCCACATCTGTTTCTGAATGTTCGCTCTTCTGAAATATGGACATATCTTGGTCTTGGGCCTCGTCATGCACTGGCTGTACAGGCAAAATGTCAGCACCAAACACCTTGAAGGAAACATGTATGGAAAAGCCACTCTTCTGAGTGTGTGGCGGTGGCTGTGGCCACCGTGTTCAAGCATGTGAGGGCTTTTCTCCCTTTCCTTAGTTACCAGTTTTCATTTTGGGGAGCTGGTTGCATGATTTAAGAGAAGTCTAAACAGACTAATATTTGCAAGGCTCGAACCTCAGAGAGTCACCATTCTATGAGGAAGCTTTCAGAGGTGAAGAACAGCCTAGTGACTAGTTCCTTTCGTATAGGAATGATATAGGAGACACCAAGATGTGGCAGATGAGAGATCTGCAAAACACTCATTCTATGTCCTACTACCTGTTGACATAAGACAGCTCAACACTCCAGCTCTCAGCTTATGTAGAAGACTTTGCCTGGTTTATGGCTGCTCTGAGGTGCTTGGATATGCACACTATAGCAATTAGTTATGCTAGCAATTAGTTGTACCTGCAAAAGTTGAGTTCCTCATTAAAGCCTGGCCCAAGATGTGAAGACCTAGCATTCATCTGGAGCCTTTGAAGTCTCTGAATGTTGAAAGTCTAATAGTAATAATAATAATGATGATTATGTGTAAACACATTAACACTTACCAAGTGTGTCAGCCACACAAAGGACAGAATAAAGTGTGTTGGTAAGAATGCAAGAAGCAGCAGAACAAAAGTTCAAAGCTAGTGACTGCACATCTTCATAATAAGCATAATTATTTTAATACAAAGTGTGTCCCTTTGGCCAATTTTTTTCTCAGAAACAGGGCATTTCATAGCATAACTGTGTCTCTAGGATTACAGACAGAAGGACCGATTTTTTTTTTTTTATTTTTTTTTTTTTTTCCTGAGCAGTTTTGATCCAAAAAGCTGCTTCCCACCCCGCCACGTCCCCCCTCCAAGAGCTCAGAAACTGAGGGAACAAAGCGTGCATGTGAATGTAGTCTTAATTACTCTTCCTGTGGGTTGTGCACAGAGGAGGGCAGGATTCACACATGTTTCTGAACCTAGGGTGAACGCTTTTTAAGTGGAAAGCTATGTTATTTTAATTTTGTTGTGTGGGTGAGGTATAATCCTCAAAAGAATGAACAATCCTGTGCTTATTGTCCAGTGGCCACTAAGATCTCAAAATAAGTACAAGACCATGTAATGCTGAACAGAAAAGCACATGAGTTGTTTGGGTTCTAGAGCTGAAGCGGTGAAACATTTCCAGGCAGCCAGAGATTTCTTTCCAATAGCCTGTGCAATGTAGGGCGTTGGAATACGTGGCATGATTAATTACTCTGACCACAAAAATCTAAGCATCTGTGACCTGCTTTCTGGGTAGAGATTTTTGGGAGGCTTGCACTTCCTATGAAGGTCTGAAAGCTTGTTTTCGAAGGAGAGAGAGCCTAAATAAATTAGTTTGCAACCTGTAGTTGGGAGTTGCAGTTTAAAACATATGAAGGGAAAGGGGCCAGCATTTTGTGTGACATAGAGCGAAGTTTGTAAGCGTGTAGTGGGTGGTACTTTCAGGAAGGAGCAGTGCTTTTAGAGAATGGTCTGGATGGACTTCACAAGGAGGTACCAGGCATCCTTCTGGAAGATCTGAGGCCTTGTGTATTTAACTTCCTGGAAATCATGTGTTACTTTTGAAAATATAAGTCCTTAGGCCTTCTGAGCTGTTCTGAATCTTCTGGTCCATTCAACTGTCTTGTCACTTCAGGCTTTGCCAGAAAGATCTTCAGAGTGGGAGAACCGGGGAAACTGATCAGTGTTACGATAAAATACCTTTTGCTTCCGTGCTGAGAGTGTTAGGCTGAACGAAAGTATTACCTTTTTTAGGAGATTAAATTATGCCAAGCACAGAAAATGAAGTCCCAGGGACTTTATTTCTGGAGACTTTAGCCACATGATCCTTACTGGCAACCCATGTAATTTATTGGAGAGGTCAAACAGCCTGCTTGCTGGGTCTATGCCAAGCTGACATGCTGTAGGGAAGTAATTTCTTCTTCACATCTATAAACAGTCTGGGTTGGTTTTTTTTTTGACTTTGTAATGAGAGCATGTTTCTTCTCAGCACCAGGTCCTGGCTGGTGTTAATCTTCTCTGTGCTTCCCCTACCTGAACTCAAGCCCTAAATGCCTGTCAAAAAATTGGGAGATGTATGGGGAAAAAAAAAAAAAAATTCCAGGGTAAAATAGGCCAGCACTGATAGCTGGCAACATGCAGACTTATAGGCAATATCTTAAGAATTGCCTAGTGTCAACTGCTAGCCGCTTCAGCAGCTATCCTTCTTGGCAAGCATGAGATGTTCTCTAGCAGCTGATGCCTTTTCCATCTGCGAGTATCTAGGCTGAATTGTGCCTCAGTCACAGTGGCTCCTCTTCTCTCTCCCTCTTTTTTTCGGTAGCTCTCCTGTACTTGTGAGCCTTCTTTGCTTATGTTCGTATTTTGGGCTCCTTAGAGTGGGGACAGGCATGGACTGGGTATAAGGAGGCACAGGACAGCGTCTCATCCTTCTGGTATGACTTATGCTCTCTGCCCAGAGATGGTACCTAGTTTTCAGGCCTACAGAAATATGGTTTTTGTCGTCTCGTGGCCATTAACTGGTCATTTCAGATCATTCTGTAAGGATGACCCATCTTCCTTAGGTTTTCTATCCTATAGCCTCTGAGTCATCCACTGAGTTTACCTGCAAAGGTTTGGAATTGTCGCCTAGATAGCAGGTAGTCAAACAAAACAATATTGCAGCAAGCGTTGTATCTGGGGGTGTTGGTAAAACAGACCCACACATTTCTCATGATCTCATTAGCAACCGCAGAACCTGGAAGACCTTTCACTGGGGTGTTTATTCATGCCATGTATGTCCTCTTAAACTTCCATAATGCAAGATCTTACAACAGGCTGCAAGGTAAAACACCTTGGAAAATTCAAGTATATCAAGTCAATACAGTAATCTCATTGGAATAAAATGTTTATTCCGTAAGGTATGCTGGCTGGTATTACTTGTGTCAGACTCTGTCGGCATATCCCAGAAGCAATTGTTATTTTGCTTGCTGAAGGAGGCATTAGTCTGAAGCTAATGTACCAGAAATGAGGTGGCATTTTATGTGCCAACAGCTTGCAGATTCTTCCAGAATTAGAAGATGTTTGTAATTCCTTGCAAGCACAAACATTCCTACACCGGGCACTCCTTTCTGCAGCAGATGTCCTTGGGTCCGCTGGAGTTAAGTGGGGCAGAAGGCTGTCTCGTTGTTGATCGCCGTCCATCCCCGTCCTCCCCCCAGCAGAATGTTTGGCTGGGGGTCGCTCGTCCCAGCGCTGTATCAGCTCGCTCAGAGCTCAGGCGGCTCAAGCCCCGTGGTTGCTTCAGCGAGACAGGAGCTGGTGTGTGTTTGTACGTGTTGCACGTGCGGGATGTGTAGGATTGCGTGTGAAAAGCCCTGTGGTTGTGAAGTACTCGTGACAAGGATGGCTGGATAGCTGAGTCTTCACGCTGGGCTTTATCTGCATGTGTGTGCGCGCAAGGTCGCAAGAGGTGCTAAACCCTCCTTGATGCTGTGTGGTACTGCATTTGAAATTCACAGAGCAAATAGGCTTCAGGCTCCTCTGCTGCGTGTGTTGGGCTGCTTTTGTGCTGCTTTGTTTTCCAGTTTCCTCCAACTGTAATTTTCTCTTGTCAGTTCCACTGTGGGGGAAGAAAGTTGAAATGCAATTCAGAGCTAATGCTTACTGAACCTCTTTTAGAGCTCTTTGAGATACCTAGGCATGGAACACATCACTTAGCCAAACTACAGAGGGCACAGTCTGCATAATGTAAATGAGCACTTTCTGCAGACTTCCTTTACTCCTAATGGCCCTGTGTCAAGGAACAGGTGATGTAAAATACGTAATTAAGGGCAAAGGTAGGTGATGATACCCCAAGACTTTCAGTATCTGCTTGCTGGCTGATTGCAGAGATCAGCATTTTGCAGCACCTTGGGCCAAATTCTCCTAGGAGCTTAGCTCTTTGGAAAATCAAAGTACTTATTTAGGTGCAAAGTTATTTTTAAACTGGTTTCCTAATGAAGTGAGGAATTAGGCATTCCCCGTGCCTGTCCCTCTCTGACTGTCTCTGTCTCTCAGGCCTTACCCCTGAATTGCTTCTGAATCCATTTGCTAACCACAGGTGACCCAGCAGCAAACAGCCTCAGAGCATGTGAATTCCGTATCATAACTGATTTTTCACGTGGAGGTGGGGAGGCCAGTGAAACAGCCTCTTGTCCCACTGGTGAGTGAATCTACAAACCTGTTGGGAATGAACTTCTTTTTGCTTAACCCAAAGGGCAAAGGGATGTAAAAAAGGGGGTGTTTTCTTAGCAAAAGGGAGCTGGAGATAGGGAAAAGGTCCAGGGATGCTTAGGGGGCTCAAAACAAGAAAGGGACATGAGAATATTTGGTACCAAGTTGTAAGAAACGGCTTCAGTGTGAGTGTTTCAGTGGTTGCATCTTTGCTTGGGTTTCTGCTTCTGGCAAGGCTCCATGAAATGTGGGCCTGAGTTACCATGAACCTCAGAAACAGCTGAGCTGAGAGGGATGTTGCAGCAATCTCTTGTGCTCCTGTGGGGTCTGCGTATTGAAAGCTGTAAGGAAATGGACTAAAATAGGTACAGATTTTCTTCTCAGCAGACACCCTGGTGCATCGTCTCGCAGCAGAGCAAGTCACCGTGGTCGGAAGCCTACCGCAAAGACCAGTTGTGTCTCCCTCTGCCCTGGCATGGCCAGGTGGGTCCCTGTGTTGCTCAGGATTTTGTACCGTCCCCGTTTGCCTGGAGCAAGTAGGTGATGAGGCGCTGGGACAGTGCAGCGAGGACAGCGGTGGCAGCTGTCCTAGCACAAGCTGGGTTGGGGAAGGATGAGCTCTGTCCGGCATGTGGTTTAGGAAAGTGAAATCATTTATGTCAGTTCAACCCACCGTCACAGCCTGACCTGTGGTCCAAGGCTAACTTGCTGGTAGGGACCCTTAACACCTGCAGCAGTGAGGAGAACCTAGAGGCAGTAGCACACAATGGTAAAGGCATGTCTTTTGGACCCTTATTACCTTCCTGTGTCACAATGTGCCTGGATACTCGTGCTATGATGGTGGAGCATGATCTACGGTGGGAGGAACATGAGGAAACTTCACAGGTCAAAGCGGCTGCAAAGTCCTGCTGCCTTAACTGAGATTACTACTGTCCTAAGACTTTAAGCTTCACTGAGCACGTGTGTGGTTAAAGCATGTGGTTTAAGTTGAATAAGCTTTATCTTATCCATATCTTTGATAGAGAAAGCAAGAATTTGACCAGAGCTGTAGAACTACAAATGAAGCCTTTTTTTGAATATCCAAAAGGTGAAAGTGAGGAAAAGGAGATCTGAGTTCTGATGCCACGGCTGGTGCTCATGCAGTGTTTGATGTCTTTAGTGGCAATATGTCTGGCAATCCCCAAGGAGTGTCTCACCAGGCTTAGCATAGTGGGGTGGCTTCACTCCAGTCCTCTTATGCAGGCCTGCCGTCTCAGACTCTGCTCACTACCGTTGCACGTTTCTCGAGTGTCTGCCCCCATGTGATCCCAGGAGCACGCAGGAGACCACGTGCGGTCACACAAAGGAAAGCCATCTAACGTCGGAGCCAAAGGGAGCGCTGGAGGAAAGCTGTCCGGGCAGGTGGATGTATTGGCTTGAAGAGAGTCGCAGTAGGTGACGTTTGGTAGCTGCTCAGCCTCTGCTTGAGTCTCTGCCAGGGCACCCGACTGCCCTCCCAGCAGCCCTGTCTGCATCTCCGCAGCAGTGCTCCCCACAAGTGGATGCTTCCAGATACCTCTGGGGGTTTGGCGAGGTCGTCGATGAGCTGCAGGACAAGCTCTCCCCCAGGGTCGCAGCTTCTTCAGCCTTTGTGGGGACAGAGCTCATCCAGAACTGGTGGTGTACTACTGTCAGTCTGCGCACTGCCGAGTTGGGTGTCCCTGTCTGTACATGCTGGCTATTGGAAGGGCCAGCATAAATCTCATTAAATGCCGCGTGTGAAGTGGTCCCACATCCTATGTGTAAGCTCAAGGGCATTTTTAATGTTTCCTAAGGGGCAGGCTTCTTGTGCACTGGGGTTGGGAATGTTACCAAGTGGCAGTCTGCTCTGCCAGCTGAACAAATAGGATTGCTTTGCCTATTTTGCCATAAAAGAGCATTTCTCGACTTAATACTTGTGCCACAGTTTAGCCTGAGATAGCCATCACAGCCACTCACTCACTACCTCCCACCCCAACCCGAAATAAGAGAAGGGAATTGAAAGGGGAGAAACTGCTGTATTGAGATAAACACAGTTTAATAAAATAACAAAATAATACTAATGTACCACCGCTCCTACTAATATATATATGTATATAATGGAAACAGAATATACAATACAAGATACTCAATGCAATTCCTCGTGAACTCCGTCTGCACCAAGTAGCTAGGCCGGGGAAGCAGCACCTGATCCCAAAGCTGATCCCAGAGGAAAAGGCAGAAAGGCCCAGAGGCCTCTGCAAAACAGCGGGATGGCAAAAGGCCCAACTAGAAGAGCTTCTGAACATTACTCAACCAAAACAGAGCAGAATCGTAACAGGTCACACTAGCCAGAAAACTCGGCTCCTGTTGAGTATGAAGCATGACGCTAACAGCATGGAATATTCTCATAAATTAGCCTGGATGTCAGTCAAGCTCTGCCCCATCCGTGCGCCCCTTCCTTGCTGCCTCACAGCTGCAGACGGAGAGCTCAGCAAAGACCTTGGGTCACAGAAAACAACTAGGATAACAGTAAGTTCTTATATTTTCTTTGTTCCAACTCAAAGATGCTAGAAAGTTAGTTGAAGAAAAACATTAATTCTGTCCCAGGGTGCTATCTTACCGTTCTCAAGCTAAATCCAAACAACAACCATGCTAGCTGTGAAAAAGTTTCTGACTGCATGAAGAAAATTAACTTGTTTTCATCAAACCGGTGAAACTTTTTACATGCTATGACAGGTCCTGTCCCTCTGCCCCCCGCACCAGCTGGAGTACTCTGTCACTGACTTTCTTTGCAGTTGTGGCTTGTGTGATCAATGCTAATATGAAGGTCGCATAACTTGGCATCCCTGACAAAATCCCAGAACGTGGCAAATGGGTTAAGACCTCTAGAGGTCTCTAGTCCGACCTCCCACACTGGGCTCCTTGTGCCTGAATAGTTAAAATACATGTTTTTGTTGGAGAAGCCCTTCCAGGATGCAGCCAGCAGTGCTACTGCATGAGCAGCATTTGCTGGGGTAATAGGAAATGAAACTGCTGCTTTTTGGAGCCTATAATTATGCTGAGGCTTCAATATAACGGGAAAATTTTTAAAAAAATAAAAAGTAGAGAAACTCATGGGGAAGGGACAACAAAGGTTATGTCTCTCAGGGTTGTTCACCCACTCAAACAACTGGCCTGAGCGAGTTGTATTTCAAGCTCGGGTCACCTTACACTCGCAACTGTGCGTACTGGTGGCAAAAGGCAGCCCCCGCTGTGCACAGCTGTGAGCCAAAAATCGCAGAGCTACAAGGGCAACGGGACAATGTGACTTGCACAAGTCACCTCACATCCTTAATTGCAGTTTCTGTACAAGAGTTGTTATCTTAACCCCTGTGATGCCTCCAGCGGGTCTGCAAGTGAGTCAGAAACAGAGCCCCACCGTTCTTGCTTGCCTCAATTTCAGGCAAGGTCATATGGTTAATGCCATCTCACCCGGCGGTGGTGCATCTCCCAGCTGATCAACACCACGTCTGGGATGAACACAGTCTCGTGAAATTATTGCTTGTGGCATTCAACTGCATCATGTGCCTTTCTGGAAAAAAGCAACGTGGAGGAAAAGCAGCTGTATCTGAAAGCTACAGAACAGGTTGCTGGCTGCACTCATGGTTCATTGATTCCTCTGCGGATGTCCTGTCAGGTGGGGTTTGTGGTCTCCTGCATCCCCTAAGCGGTGACCTGGGGCAGATGCCGGCAAATAGTTGTTTCCAAATCTTATGGAAAAGTCTGCAGTAGCCAAAATGTCATCTTTCTTTGTACTGATTTGCTTTTGCATATCAGTTTGGTTTGCTGGTTATTCAGGCTGTGGAGAAAAGCAACTCCCATGACAATGCCTGACTGGGAAACATATCTTTTTTATGGGTTCACCAGGGCTTTTCACACTGAGGAGTCAATAGTGCTAAAGAGCAAAGCCAAAGGACTAAATTCCCATGGAGGCATAAATAAAAATGAAATGCCACAGCAGCCAGCTGTCCCTTTGCATGGTCGTAACAGCGGGGAGCATGATCCAGGACTTTGGTGCTGCTGGTGGCAGCTGCCCCGTTTTTGATGTCTGTGAAGGATCTGGATTGATTTTCTTCATAAGTGTGTGAGAGGCAAAGGGATGTCTCCCCTGAGAAAGAATGGCGAATTAATTCTGTTGTTTCACTGCCAACAGACTGTTCTGCTGCTGTTAAGCTTCATATACCAAGATGACTTTAAGTATGTGTGCTCCAGTTCAGGCTGCCAAATGGCGATGGCTGGCGGCACGTCTTATTTTACAGTGCTTGGGGTTGGGAGTGAACCACACATCAGAGAGTTTTCCCTGTGCCATTCAAGTGTTCCGGGAGTTTCTAAAATGCCTGTCCTGGACACACAAATCCCACCTGCCTCTTCCACACCGGTGAGCTTGTCCCATCCAGTGACAGTGCCCACACCTCTGAGCTAGTGGAGATCTCAGAAGAATCTGCTTTCCTCGGCCACACCATTAAAAGCAGTGACGAAGCACAACGTATTCTCACTGTCTACAGATGAGATCACAGGATAACCAAGAGGCTGAGACCTTCTGGCTTCCTGCTGTCTGGCTCTTAACTGTGCTAACCCGAGCTGCCCCGTGCAATCTCTGCAGCCCCAGGGACAGGCATGGGAATCCCCGTGGCAGGCCCTGGAGACTCCCTGTACCTTCTGCCCTGAAATGCGCTGGTGTGCGGGCACTTCGCACTCTTCGCGCTTAGTCCAGGAGGGAAACAAAGCTCAGAAAGTCTGTAATGGGAATCATACGGTTCTGGTGGGAATGGACCTCAGCATTCCTGAGGGCAGAGCTTATCCTGAGCCCCCCTGGAGGGAACAAGGTCATGCACACCTCCAACCAGCATGCACGACACACGCTGCTCCCCGACCCTCTGAAGGCAAACAGAAAAGGTAAGGAGAGGAGGTGCTTTGAATTCAGATAACCTTTTCATTGAACTTGAAACAGAGAACCAGCAGGTGTCCTGGCCCTGATCTTCATCACCAGCTATTATACAGCTGCCAATATGCTGAGGTCAGTAGCTCGTTTTAACTTGTACACGTCTTCCTACCCTGGCATAACGTGAGAGTGGCAGGGGGCAGTGCCTCTGTGGCTTCCCTCTGCTGCTGGTTACACTGTCATCCACCCTCCCCGTTAAAAGGGTGGCCCTCATTCTTAGCCTGAATGCGTCCACTTCCAGCTTTCAGCTCCTCGTAGCTCCTCTGCAGGCTTTCTCTGTTAGATGCTAAACACTGTAGGATGTGTCACGCCATTCTCTTTAAAATGGATTATTTCTGCATTGTGCTGTAGTGCAGACATACCCAAAGACTCTAAATGAGCAAAGTGGGGTTTCAGAAAAATCTCAATATAGCAACACACGCCTTTTTTTTTTTTTTTTNGTGTTGGTCAGAGTGGAAGAAAGCACATGGGGAATTATATGCTCTTTTGGGCTGGTTTATTCTTGTGTGTGGGGTTGGTTTTTTCCAGTCACTGTCTTGCTGTGCAATTAATTAGTACTTTTCTTTGCCTCAGTGTCCTGTCTGTAGAACTGGCTTCAGTGATTTTGCCTCACAACATGGTTGTGCTGGGACATTTTAGCGACATTCTTAACGCCTTTTCCTCTATATTTCAAAAAACGTGATGTAAAATGCTGTAGCTTGCCATCACAACAGTGAGAACCTTGAAGTGCTCTGTTGCCTTTGCTTTGAGTTATCATTATGTGATGTGAAATATATGGCTTGGCTTTCCTTAAATTTGCATAGCCCCAGCTTCCACACGCTGTGCCAATTCTGCTGGGACTCCACTGTGACTCCATCACTACCATGGAGCTGATGTTATATACTGGGAGAATGAGCTTGGTTTCTGTCTGGCCCACTACCCAAGTGCTGTTCAGGAGAGTGTCTCACCAGCTTTCTGTCCTGAACTGCAAAAAGGAGCCTGGACTTCTCCTAGGAGGACACTTAGGCTTATCTGGCTGTTGCATTTGTGTTGGCCCATGCTTTGCAGCCCCTTGATAGCTTCCTGTCTCATCCATACTGAATGTTTTGGTGATTGTGTCCTCTTGAAGATTTCCCACTCTTTCCAGGCACTGGATGGGTCCAACATTTGTAGAAGTTCATGCAAGTCTGAGTGAAATTGCTTTCTCCAGTGAACAGGGATCTACGCAGAAACAGATACTTCAAATTCTTCCAGTGGGCTGAGACTTGGGAAAAGCATCTTGGACCATGTCATGAACAAGCTGATCACTGCACCTTGGCCTCAGAGAGGATGTAGGCACCACCTCTGTGTTACCTGTGGCTACATCAGGGGCCGATGGCTTTTCAGTAGCTTTGAATTAGGCTGCAACGGCTCTCCAAATCCACTGAGAGAGGCAAGTTTGGAAGTAAATGAGATATAAGCCTGATGCTGAACTCCTGCTGACCCGGAAGAGGACGAGCAAGTGTTATCAGCCCTGCTGCCCAAGCAACCTTCTATGGGGCCTTTGGGGCCACGGGCTTGGGATGCAGGGAGGGTGGAGGGGATAAGCCTGGTGCAGCTCTAAGATCCCCCCTACAGAGAGATTTCCCTTCACATGTAAGATTGAGGAGTAGGTGATCCAAGCCTGGGAACCTCAAGACTTGTTTATCTTGCATAAATAGAAATGGTTGTTTTAAAAGGCAAATAAGAAACAGGTCCTTCTCCTCTTCCACCCACCTTCTGTAAGATGGATCGGAAGCAAAGTATGGTGTGCCGTCACTATGAAGACTTACCACATTGAACGTCATTTCAGTGTGTCTACACAGGCTTCCTGGAGCAGAGGTTGAGATGTGTGAGGATTTAATCAGTGCGTGAATAACAATAACAGAACAGAGACCAACAACAGCAAGTCAGCAGGACTCTGCGCACCACTTAATGGTTATCTGCCTGTGTTTATCTGCTACCCGCGCACTGTGTATCGCCAAGTCTCAGCATACATTAGCTTTGCTGCTCATGCCAGCTTAGCACTCATATGCTCTTTCATGAAGGCAGCACTAGCAGCCCAAATTCACATGGTCATATGCCATATTTTATTGTGAGACACTCAGGGGTTTTTTTATATATCCTAGATAACGAATTTCAGATAAGTATGATGAAATAGTGGGTCTTCTTTGTTTTGTTGTGCTTTTCCCATATGCTAAATACCACACTAAAACATGCTCAAACCCCTACTAAAAAGGAGCCATCTGGGAGATATTTAGTTTCACAGCCGAATATGGACCTCGGCTGAATCAAATTCCAGGATGTAGATATTTGTGATCGAATCTAGATCCAGAAGTCGTATTCCACACTTCTGTAAGGTACATGGGAAGCAAACAGCTGAAGCCATTCACCGTGATCATTGAGGAATAATCTTTTAAAATTTCTGAGCTTTTTTTTGTAGAGCAAAGTCAACCTCACTTAGAGCAGTGAGTCCCATCTTTTCTGTCCTTGTCACTCGTAGTCATGTTGCACTTGGAACAGAAAATTCAGTGGCAGCAGCATGAGCATCCTGCTAAATGAAGTGCTTGGGGGCTGGCGGCTGAGGTGTAGTGATGTTGCACCCAGCCTCCCAAAGAGCCTGGCAACAGGGCTGGGACCTGTCCCCAACCCCACCATGAATTCGGCAGGCATCCTGGGTGAGCCGCTTCATGTCCCACCCGTCATCTTTTCTCTCTGTCGTAAGGTCTTCGGGTCAATGACAAAGTCTCCCCGCAGTGCTGTTCACAGAGGGAAGTTACGTCTAAGCCCACCTGGCAGCACATCAGTTAGCCGGACAGTACAACGCGGTGTTTCGGTTTCACAGGGTTTCGTCCCCTCTCGATGTACCACTCCACGCAGCTGAGCACTCACCGGCTGGACGGAGCTAATTGGCGCTGCAGCTCCTTGTGTTTGGGGATGCACCCAATGCCGCAAGCGCCCTTTGGGTGCACACGTGCTGCACCTCTGCTGCCAGACAGCACACAGCTCAGAGCAGCTCGGTCGGAGGACTGGGCTTTCACTCTTGATCGTGGCTCAAAGGTAGAAGAGCTGCTTCCCATTGACTCTGCAAAGTGGAGAGCATCCTTCATGGCCCTAAATTGGTTTTTAACTTGTACTGAAATGGGGGACGGCAAGCATGCACACAAATGCTGTGCTCCTGCATGGGGTGCAGCAGGGGCGGGTGGGTGCGTGTGCCAGGCTCTTGCCAAAGCCGTTCCCCTGGGGCTTGGAGCCGCATCGCTGCTTCTGACACAACACGCAGCTGCAGTTCAGGTGGTTCGCAGCTGGTGGCTGTTTGTTCGGTGGTTGGTGAGGTTTTGCTTTTTCAAAGTGTCGAGTTTATTGCTGCATCAGACTCGTGCTGCAGCAGATGCCTTATGAAGCACATGTCTGCTTGCTTTCAGCAGCATGTGCTACAGCCTCAACACATTTTTCATTCTTACAGGGTGCAAATCTTCTTTTTGTCATTCAAAATAAAGCCATAAGAACAACCGTAAGAGCGAAATGACCAGGATAAGTCTCTGCTGCACAGTTGGTTTCTGCCTTAGTAGAACAAGCAGTGGCAATGCCAGTCATGCCAGTAAAGAGAAGTATCAGACTCTCTTGTCCAGGACCTGAGAAACTGGAGGTATGTTTCTGCACCTAAAATTAGGTTGATGGGCATTTGTTCCTTGCACCAAAATATAAAAGCTGCTTATTCAAATGGAATGGGATTTGGGAACTTTCTTTGCTTGATCTTCTTGCAACGTCTCTTAGGAAGCAAGTGTGAGATGTGCTGATGTTTGCCACCCACCACACTCTGACTGTGGCTGGCCAGGTGGCTGTTTCGCAGGCCAGAAAAGCATTTTCCAGAAGAGACGACACTTCCAGGACATTTAGGCTCAGCAGCTCTTCCTGGCATGCTTTTTGCCAAATTCATTTGTGAACCGCGCCTGGGTCCTGGCGAGCCTACCCGGATTAGGCGTCTCCAATTATGCACACACAGCAGCATCCAAAACAGGCTGCCCCTCCTGGCACGCAGTGCCGCAGCATTGAAAGCACACTGGAGCCACCCCACTGTGGCAAAGCATTTACTTTGATTGACAGCCCTCCTGTGGTCTTTCGACAGAAATCTCTGCAGCAGCAGGCGTGAGGCAGTTATTTGGTGCAAGACTTCTGCTCTAGGGAATGTTGTCCATTAGTCTAACAGCTCTTTTCTACAAGTGCTTTTGGATCACTGGATGATGCTTACTGTATGTCCTTTCCTGGCCAGCAGGCCCACGTTCCTGGAATAGCAAGGCGTGCTCTGAGACAGCCGCGTTTCCAGCTGGGCTGCTGCTGCTTCAAGGCCAGCTGCAGGGTGCCTGAGCCATTCCTGCCCTCCTGCAAGTGTTGGTGCTCCATCAGCAGGTTATCACGCTCTCATGATGAGGTGCATTTTGCCTTCAAACTGCATGGAGATTCCCCAAGCAGGAGGTGAGGTAACCCACCCGTGACTGGTTGCCTCCAGAGCAGACATGCCAGCTTAGCATCTCTCTAGTCACTGGGGCTGTGTTTTAGCTAAGCCAGCAAGAGAATACAAAATTTGGATGCTTCCTCCTCTCTAATCCCCCTGTGTAATTATGACACGCAGTAGCTGAGCCTTCTCCACAGTCAGTACCCCAGAAGCCTCAATAAGAGATGTTAATGGTACCTCCTGTATCTCTGACGAGACCACCGTACACTGAGGCATCACTGATCCACATAAAGGTTACCTGGAGGCACACAGGCCTGCGTGGGGCTGCAGGTCCCCCTCAGCCATGGGGCAGCCCCTCAGCCTGCCCCGATGGGGGAACCTCTGGGAATCTCCCACTTGGTACCGGCAATTACACCACCTGCATGGCCTTGCCTTCATCTGGAAGTGCAGCAAGAAGTTCTAAATCGAACATAGTCTTCATTTGACAGTGGGAATGATGAATAGAGTTGGTTTGTTGTAAGAAAATTCTATAATATGTCTGAAATAACCAAAATGGGATAACCTTTCTGTGGGCTGGATCTGCACAGCATGCAGCACATGAGTTGGACCATTAGCTGCTGCACAGCTCAGGCTTGCCAGCCTCTGAAGGGACGTTGCATTGCCTACAGTTCTCTTTCTTTACAGTATTAGCTCTAATAAAAAGCACGCACAAAGTCAGAGTTCCTTTCTTAAGAAGCCAGGATGGACCAGCACCTCCTGGTGCAAAAGCACTGCCATGAAGACAAGCGTTTACCACTGTAAACAAGTGAGAAATCGCTGGACAGAGCATGAAAGTTCACATTGAAAACTGAGTTCTGCAAAGAGGAATCTGATTTTCCTGAGGTGAGACTGCTGCTGGGCTATTTTAGCTTAGGCTTTTTTCATGACTGGCTCTAAATATCCTGTGGAAAGCTGAATTAATGCATTTACAAGCAAGCAAAAAAAAAAAAAAGATAAAAAAATCCCTAAATTGTATGTGATAGTGCATTTGAACACAGAGACAGAATTATCAGGAAAGATCTGCTACGGTTTGCATGGGCCTAGCTAAAGCCACCGTGTCTCAGAAGAAGAATTAGCAGCAGACTCGGGTGTTTTGATTTCAGCTCTCGCATTCAGGCTTGGAATCAGCTCATGTGCATTTCCAGATGCTCTACCACCAACTCTCTGAAGGTGGTAGTGTTCTCTTCTCCAAACTTGCAGCTCCCACACCTAATGCAAAAGTTAAATGACTGTCTGCTGTAGGGATGACGAAGAGCAAAGCGGGTGGGAGGAAAGAAATTGAACAGAGGGAAGCCCTTGCAGGATTTAATCTGCACTGTCCTGGTGAGCTGAAAACCGTCCTCTGCATCTCAGTGAGGAAGGATCTCTGTTGTGCACTGCTGAGGGCTGCTTCTTCCACGGTGTTAACTTGTTTATCCCTTTTTGGAGCAAAGAGAGGGAAAAATGCAAAGATGCATAGGACACTGTGGTCACTGCCACGTTTTATTACTCCAAGGAGTGGTGTAGAAAAGGAGATACTTCTGCTTGGGCCTACTTATGTCCCAGGGAGGGGAAAATGAGGAATAAAGATGCAGTGCAAGGGTATTTAGACCACTTGTACTACCTATTTCCATTATGATGACTCCTGTAGGGACAGAAACGTGTTTTGTGGAGGGAATTAGGAGTGCATTCCACTTCATTCTACATTGGCAAATGCCAGGTCTTGTTCAGAATAATCTCTGCTGGATCTAGTTGCATCTCACCAGCCGAGATGCGGCAACCCACAGTTATGAGTTTTGTATGCTGCTATGTGCCTTTAGTGTATTAGATGCAATCGGGGGTGGGGAGGGGGAACCATACCAAACCAAATCAAACCAAACCAAACAAACACATAACTGGCAAACCTGGAGGTAGGCAGGGAACCAAGATCCTAGTTAATAGCATGGCAGTACTTAAACTCAGGTTTTGAAAGTCTCAGGTTTGTATATAACCTGTCTCAGGAGGAAAAGTTTCTGTGAGTCGGTAATACCCTGTGCACAGTATTTTGTTTAAAAACATCCACAGTGACAACCGAAGGCCATTTGCTGTGTTGTGGAAACGAGCTTGTGACATGTATGGCATGAGAGACTATCCGTGCAGCAGCTGACCTGAGATAACCTATTGAAAAATAACGAGGCACAGGAGAAGTTAAAGCTCTTAAGTACTTGCTTGGTGGTTTGTGCCCACAGCTACTCATGAAACCACAAGCAGGGCCAGATCTGTGATGTGGGCAGTAGTGTGGGCACCATGGCTGATGAACGCCTGGATACTCATGTTCTATGCTAATGTTGGCATAAAAATTACTTGATAGAGGAAGAGTTTCCCAGATCTAAATTCTGCTTCTTCGTTTGCACAGAGTTTTTCTTAAGCTTTCCTTTTGTTGCACAGCACATGAAGTTACTCCTTAGGCTTTACTAGCCAACAGCTGTTCAGAGACAGCAACATCCCTTCGACCACAGCACGTTGTTCTGTGGATACCGAGACAGATATCACGGCTGAGCTGCCTGTCACTTGCGTTTTGTTTTGTAAGAAGCAGCAGGGCATGAGAGAAAAAAAACAAGTATCTTAATGCTAAAGTCCTTCAAGCTGCTTCAGATGGGGCAACCATGGCCAAACACGTTTTGAGAAACCCTGTCCTTGTGATGAGATATGGGCTGAAAGTTTGCCAGTAGGAGTGATGTTTCCACTGCAAATTTTCCATCATTGAAGTATGTTGTGAAAGGACAGCAAGTACTGTGAGGACAGGATATACTTTATTAACAATTGTTCACTTTTTATCTTAAATAAAAGAAGACAAAACATGAAGTTTAGCTGGGAGGTGGGTTGTTGGGGTAAGTCTAAGATATGTCAGATATAAAACAGGTTTTCCTGTCTTTGATCACCAGGTCAGCCATTGATCTGAAATCAAACCAAATCAAGCAAAGCCTTGTGATGCTGGCCTCTAAGTGTCTCTCCAGGAAGCAGCTTGACATGGAGACAGGAATTTAACTTAATCATATTCAGAAAACAAAGAAGCAGAAATTACAGCATCACTGGAGTCACTGAAGTATTTTGAGTTGCCTTCTCAGAGTCTTAATAAAAGATGGATAAACAGGTTCCAAAAATATGTGAAACCACCACACCTAAACTCTAGCCCATTCCTAGCATTAAAATGTTAAATTAAACGAAATGTTTTCAAAGGCTTTGAAATGCTTGGTGATTATTTATATGATGGCAGTGCCTTCAAGCCCAGACAAAAATCAAGGCCCCGCTGACCATGCACAGCTCTTGCCACTTAAATGGTCGGGACTGCGCTTCCAAAAATGCCCGTTTACACCATCTTTTAAAACGGGGCTGCTGGCCCCGAGACTCGAGAAGGCTTCGGAGGACCATTCTTAGACGCTGGCAGGCTTTTGACCCCTTCCCCCCCTGTATCAGTCTTTTTCCCTTGCTTTCTTTCTAAGAGCAGTTTCCCTTGTGTTACGCAGCTTCCAGGCCTGCAGCGGGGCGGCAGGAAAGGTGGCAGCAGCGTGAGGTCTCCGCTTGTCCCTGCTGGGACCGGCAGTGCTGCTGGGTTCTGGCACTGCTTCAGCCCACAGCACAGCCCGGGGTACAGGGGGTCATTTGGGCAGGTACCGCTTCTAAGAAGCACCCATGATTACAGATAAAGGCAGTCATGCCTCCAGAGGCTGCAGGACCTCTCATCTCTTTCTAAAACTCATAATCTATCACCATATCTCCAAGTCCTATAAACCAGGGTGGAATTTTTTGCGTGCTCATCAAAGTACGCTGGGCCTGAAACCGAGTTTGACCCCCTCTCCAAGTACTATGTGAAAGACAGCTTTCAGTTCCATTTGTTGTGGGGTGCCTGTGGATTACTCTGCTAGCATCACTATGTATAAGACGTTGCTGCCTGTGGAGAAGGGAGTTACATGCGCGCCTGAGTACTGGCTGATGAGATTTAGAGCTACGCACCTCTGCTGGGTAGTTTACAAAGTGATTGCCAAGGGGAGGGAAGGCTGTTTGCTGTTTTCCTTTGCCTGGCACTCTGCAGTGGTCCCTGTCACGGCTGGCTGGATATGGCAGCTACGCAGGAGCAGAGGAGCGGCCCTGGCGTCTCTATTACCCCACAGTCAACAAACACTCTGTTTTTTAAATTTTTGCACGTCACCTACCTGTCTGACTTTCTCCATGAAGATAACCCTCAAACCACATTAAACAACCAGTACATGGGGAAATTTTATGCAAGCTCCCTGAAGTTTTGTAGGTGCAGTAAGGGTAAAATAAATTGACTGATTAAATTCATCTTACCCACTTGGGTCAAATGTGAGGACAAAGGTTATTTTACCACAAGTTTTTATCTTGCTGGTTATGACTCAGCTTGCCAACTGTTCTCATATGGCCAGAACAAATTTATTCTCATAACAAGAGAAACATTAATAGCCATTTTATCAGTGAAATGTCTAAAAATCTCATTTGCCATTCTAATGCATGTCTCCAGCATGGAGGGCTACTGAATTGAATGACCTGTTTGCTTTCTGCTTCCTCCGTTGACTTTTTAACTTCCTCTTCAGAATAGCTAAACAAACTTATTAGCACATTTAATGTTGAAATCAAAAACCTAGTGCGGAGGGTGAGTAGTTTTCTAAATGTCCTGGAGGGCCTTGGTCGTGCTCGTCAGCTTAATGTTGGCTGTAACCGTCAGGTTGGAGCCATGCATATGTACCTGAGGCTTAAATAACCCGAGTCTCACCGAGGCTGTCTTTGGTTAGTGCTTTGCATATTCAGGTTGTATGCGGAGGCAGCTCAGAAGTCACTGCTGTATGCCTGGCTGAGCGGAGCCATCACCGGAGCATCAGCTCTCTGGGCAAGAGGAGGACCTGGACCTGGACCTGGACCCGGAGGAGGGACACAGGAATGCCCAACTTTGATCCAGTGCTGCTTGCAGCAGCCTGCGCAGGCCTGGCCATGCTGCCTGTGCCCTGGAAAACATCAGCCCTGGCACAGGCAGCCTGGCGTGTCAGCAAGAGCCAAGGTCTATTTTCATTTCAAACAGGCCCCCAAAATAAATAAATAAATAAATAAATGAAACTTGAAAGAAAATGTCAAAAGAAACCATCCTGAAACAGATAGTGAAAAGTTTTCTTCCTGATTCATGCAAAGTCAATTAGCGTGTTACTAAATACATGCCGGGAGACATCATCATAATAGGAACAATCAGGTCATTTGAATAGCCAAATATGCTTTTATGCCATATTTGTTTACCTTGTAGAGTCTATCCATGCTATGCATGTAAATGCCAAAGTTTTTTTCTTGTTAAGCTTAGTAATCCCTCCTCCCCATAGCTATCAGTGTGGTTCCTTGTTTGTACCTGTCAAGGGTTGCTGAAACTTACAACTGTTGGTTTAAGCAAATGTGCAGTCCTTTGCCAACAGGAATATCCTGTTTAGTAGAGCACTCTAAGGTGCCATTTATATAAACTTAGCTGTATACCGTCACAACAGACAACTCCATGAAAAGATGAGCAGGCGCTACAAGTAAGGGAGACCCTTACTAGAAACATGACCATTTGTCTAGGCAGAGACACTGATTTTTCTCTAACGTGAGATGGAATGATTTACAATGAGGGTGGTAAAACACTGGAACAGGTTGTCCAGAAAGGGTGGCAAAAGCCCCATCCCTGGAAATATTCAAGGCCAGGCTGGCTAGGGCTCTGAGCAACTGGATCTAGTTGAAAATGTCCCTGCGCATTGCAGGATGGGACTAGATGACCTTTAAAGGTCCGTTCCAACAGAAAACATTCTTATGATCCTGTGATTCTCTGATTAATTCCCAGTTATCTGCTGGCAATGGAGAAAGCCCCTCTCAGTGCAAAGGTGCTGGTAAGGTATGACAGCATCCAACTGCAAATCAAGGCAGCCAAACGTGAGGCCTCTGACAAGTCTAGTTCTCGCTTGATCTGCAGTTTATCAGGCAAACAGTCATAAGCACAGTCGCAGTCATTATACTCAGTCCTACGCCAAACAGACTTCAGCCTAAGCATGCAAAGCGACCGGGAATAGGGAAGTGATCTTCGTTCCTCTTTTAGGTATAGGAAACTGAAACACAGGGAAGTTCTGGCACTAATTCAGCAAGGTGCTTAAGCCTGTATTTAACTTTTAAGCTCTGAAATGTGTGGGTGGGAGCTGGCTCCATGAAGTCAAAGGCAAAACTCGCATGAAGCAGGATTTTGTGTTCTCTGACTATGAAAGTGTTTTGGGAGGGAAACAGTTTGCCTCAGGTCACACTGGGAGTCTGTGGCAGAGCTGGGAATTGACACTAGGTCTCCAAAGTCCCAAACTAGTGCCTTAACCTGTTTTTAACTTACTGCATGCTTCCTCCAAAAACATCATTGCACATACTTAGATACACCAGATAGCCCTGAATGAGTATAAGCCCGTCACTTGTTTTGGACAGCTTTGGAGGGTAAGATGAAAATGCATCTTTGATTTAATCCTCCGAGTGATGTTTAAATAAGACACAAACAAACTTGAATGCATGCTCATGGAGGATTGTGTTATGTGGCACACATCGTTGCAGAATCTCTGGTTTTATGTGTCAGTGAAGAGTACAGCTAAAAGCAAAGAACTGTGGCATGGCATTGGCTTATGTAGGTAGCCTGTTGCTGTGTTGATCTTCCCTAGGTTTCTAAAGCTGAGAGACACAGCTGTACTGGGATTGCTCAGAGATTTCTTCCAGCACCAGCGGCATCACGCAGCCAGCTTCGTGCACTGATGTATTTACTCTGATTCCGACCTAAAATCGTGCTGCCAGCCTGAACTCCTGACAAAGCTCTCCCTCCTCAAATAAACACGCTGTGGTCAGCTGGGGCTGAGTGCACCTGCCTTGGCAAAGGGAAAGGTGCAGATCTTCATAAAATGCTTTGGCACGGATTGCAGAGTTCATGTTCATGTCTGCCCATGGGGCTGCTAGTGGTGCTCAGGCAGGACGGGAGTGCTGCACAGAGCTGAAAACCCAGTCACCTCATCGGGAGCTGTGGTTGCACGAACCGAGGAAACCCACCCCGTGCACCCCTTCGTGGGGCCTGTCCCCAGGGGCACCAGGGCAGCGGTACCTGGAGCTGGATGGCTTCACCCGCAGTCCAGCTGCCCTCACCGGGAAGCTGCAGGTGAGACCCTGCCTGGCCCAGCCCTGCCGGCCCGCTTCAGAAGGTCCCAAATGCTCACAGCCCCCCGAGGCCAGCCTGAGCCCCAGCGCTGGTTTTGAGGTGCTGCCTCTTGCTGTCTTGTTATCCTCCGGCACTTCCCGGCTTGCCTTTATGTTTTGTTTTGTTTTGTTTTGTTTTGTTTTATATTTTATTTTATTTTATTTATTTTGTATTTTATTTTATTTTATTTATTTTGTTTTGTATTTTATTTTATTTTATTATTTTATTTTATTTTATTTTATTTTATTTTATTTTATTTTATTTTATTTT
>VWYH01009025.1:99179-114649 GCA_013399365.1 Pampusana beccarii
TTCTATTTTTAAATTTTTATTTTATTATCTCGGCGTGACCAAGCGCGGAGCCGCCGCTGCCGCCAGGCTCCTGCCCTCTGCCCCCGCCACCCAGCCCGGCGCAGCCGCCGCCCTGAGGGTGGCACTAGAAAACAATGAATGACGGCTCGGCGGGCCCGTCTGCTGCGCTGCTGCCGGGTGCCCGGGCTCTGCAGGCCCGCTCGTACCTGCTCCGCCAGAGCCTCGCTGCACTCCGGGTGTATCACTTTCCTCCCTCAGCAGTAAGGGATTTTTAGGGTGAAGTCTGCACCAGCACTAAAACCCACTTACGCTTCTCCAATATCTCAGTGCTTCTAAGCTAGATCGGTGTGAATGCTGCCTGGTCTGTTAATGCTTGCCGAAAGGCTGTCATCCAGCCCCCAAGTATCAGAAAGTGGTTCCTCCCAGTAACGCCTTCTTTCGTGTTCCACCAGCAGTACTTCATCCTGCTTCACAGCATCACAGAATGGTTGTAGTTGGAAGAGGCCTCTGGTGATCATCCAGTCCAACCCATCTGCTAAGGCAGGTTCACCTAGAGTAGATCACACAGAAATGTGTCCAGGCGGGTCTTGAATGTCTCCAGAGAAGGAGACTCCACAACCTCTCTGGGCAGCCTGTTCCAGTGCTGTGGCACCCTCAAAGTAAAGAAGTTCCTCCTCATATTCAGATAGAACCTTCTATGCTTCAGCCTGTGCCTGTTGACCCTCATCCTATCATTGGGCAACACTGAAAGGAGTGTGGTCCCGTCCTTTTCCAAATGGTCCTGTTCTTTTATTTTGACTGGAACAACAATTACACGTTTCAAGTCAGGAACATAAATAAGGAGTGTTTTCTTTCCGCTGTGGACCTCAACTTTCAGACCCCAAATGTGAAATGTTATTTTGGTACAAGATGAACGGAAGTGAAGATGCATAGAGGTATTAATACTGGTGTTTGGTGAAGAACATAGCGATTTATAGCCTTAGTTTTCTGTAAGTCAAAGAATAAAACCCTAGCATTAAAAGGAAATAAAAAATCCAACAGCACAGAAACCAGTAACTCAAACATCCAGAAATATGATTATTCTCAGCATTCAGTAGGTTATTTGTGGTTATTCACCCATGAAAATTAGCATATGGGTTTTCCCACCTAGGAGAAAGACAATAACTCTTTTTTGTTTGTTGCTGGAGCTCCAGACAAGCCAAATTCTGCTCATGTGGCCTTTAGAAACCAGGGAAAGCTGTGTCACTGTAGGGCCTGATTGAGCCAGGTAATAAAATGTGATCAGTACCCGAGGGGTGGCGAACAAGCCCTGGTTTACACATGTGCATGCCAAAACCAGAATGTGAGGAGGAACACAAACATAACAGAAGGTTTTCGGAAGTGACTAATGATGTTGGGTGTCCTGAGGTCTGAGCATACTATGAGGTGTGTGCAGCATGTGCAGTTATGAGGGTGGCTGATTCCTCTGCCTCTGAGGATCCAGGGCTCTTTACAAGATGAGTTTCAAGCATCGAAGGAGTGCAGCTATCCTTTCTTTCTGAAATGGGTGAAACAAACCACTCTCAAAAAGGAAAGGGCCAGATTTATTTGCTCCGACAGGAATGTGTGACGTGTTTGTGTTGGTGCTGCCACGGGTCACGGAACACCAAATACGCTCTGAACTCCTGCCTAAGAGAAATACCAGTGGCTGGTCGCTGGTCAGCCCTGGGCAGGAAGATGACTTCTCTGCTGAAAGGAGACAACCTCTAAGAGCCAGTTCGTACTTCTAAACACCGCCTCCTGTTCATCTGAGTATGAACATGGCCCCCCAAGTACTTCCATGCCAGGCACCACCATGCTGGTTGCCCACCTGGCCCAGGGAGAATGCAGGACTGTTGCCTTAGCTGGTACACAGCCTGCTAAGGTCTGTTTGTGTATTTATATGAAAGAACGCAGAGTTTCCCTAACCTAGTGATGCAGAAAGCATCTGTTGGCCTGAGCGCTGTTGAATTCAGGCTCCCGCTGGGACAGAGCTAGCTGGTGGGACTGGCAAGCCTTTGCTCCAACTTCCAGTGCAAATCTGGGCTTGACCCGTCGTCAGCTTGTCACCACAGTCCTTCGGATCAGCTCTGCAGAACAACCAGGACCATTGTACCAGATGCCAGAAGGACTTTTCACTGTGAAATATGCCACGGAGGAGAAGGAGACAGTCACCGTCCTTTAGAGGATGGGACATGGGTCACACATGGAGGGGTGGTGGCCAGTCCCAGCTCATGTTGCTAGCCCTTCAAAAAGCTCCATCTTCTCCCCAGCACTTGCTGCTTCTCATCCTGCAAACCCTGGGCTGAAGGGATGTGCTGGCCTTTCCAGAAGCAAATATAATAAAGATAGCAAGCTACCCTCTCAAAAAGAGTCTCATGGGGACCCGGTTCTTCCTGGTTTAGGGTTAGCGTGTTTGTGTTAGTGCCCTTTGAGCCTACTGCTAGTTACGCAGGCGGTGCCTGGATGAGTGGGGAAGGCAGGAGCATGCCTCAGGGTCCCCAGTCAGGTGTCGAATCCAGCAATCCCAAAAGTGCCTGCTTCCCTGCTGCTCCCCTTGCCACCCACGCAACGGCCTGCAAGTCAGGTGCTGTGGGCCCACACACCAAAGTAGCGAGTGCGTGAGCATGCAGCCTTAACAAGGCCCTATATTTCCCCTCTCACGTGTACGTGGAAAGATACAGCATTGCAAAAGCGGTGTTTAATTGCAGGGCACAAACCCTTTCCAAAAGAAGAGCTTAACTTGTTTTTTTTTTCTTTTTTTTTTTTCTTCTGCCAAGAACATATGTATTTTGTATAGATTTAATTACATGATACAGAAAGGAAAGGAGGTTTGCCCAGATGCTATGGTGATGAGTGCCATAGAAATGCCTATAAATAAATAAAAACACAGAGCAAAACCAGACATCTGCAACGAAGTATGAGGTGAAAAAACCCACCCACCCAGCCAGCCAACAAAACACAAACAAACCCCAAACAAACAAAACAAACAAAAAATTAAACCAAACCAAACCAAACCAACCAACCAACCAAACACAAAACACCAAAAAACCCCAACCAACGAAAAAGCCTGCCTGGAGTTTTCTACACAGTCTCTCATTTTAAAAGAAGAAAAGCTCACCACTACTTCTTTCTGACACAGGGCCCAATGCTCATTTGGACTCATTTCTTCTGTCACCCTCAAGAATCACGAGGTGGGCACATCACACAAGGCTGGTGAGGGGGTCTGGAGCACAAGTCTGATGAGGAGCAGCTGAGGGAACTGAGGCTGTTCAACCTGGAGAAAAAGAGGCTGAGAGGAGACCTTAGTGCTGTCTACAACTACCTGAAAGGAGGTTGTAGCATGGAGGGTGTTGTTCTCTTCTCCCAAGTAGCAAGTGATAGGACAAGAGGAAATGGCCTCAAGTTGTGACAGAGGAAGTTCAGATTGGATATTAGGAAACATTTCTTCACATAGAGGGTTATCAGGCATTGGAACAGGCTGCCCAGGGAAGTGGTGGAATCACCATCCCTGGAGGGGTTTAAAAGGTGCATAAATGAGGTTTTTAGGGACATGGTTTAGTGCTAGAGTTAGGTTATGTTTGGACTCAATGATCTTAATGGTCTCTTCCAACCAAAATGATTCTATGGTCTAAATTTGCATTCTCCAGTCTTTCTGCTGCTGCTGTGAACCCTCATCACCTGATAACATGTTTGTGCATACTAAATAAAGAGGACCTGGAGTGCTGGGAACCTCGTGAACATCTATGTCATTTGAATTTGGAGAAAAAAAATGAGCTTTCACACACCCCCCAAGTTGAAAATCCTGTCCGTGTTATAAGTTTTCTTCATTGCAACAAAGGAAATAGGATGAAGCCCTACAGGGGCTTGAATGGTGATATGTGGCTTGCTTTTTCTTAGCATCTGATAGATACGGAGAACACCTCCCAAGCTGCTGAGGCCCTCTTTCCACTCGATTTCCAACTCCTCTTTTCATGTTTTTTGAGCCTTTCATCTAAATTCCTCTGTCCAGCAATGTGTTTTGTCGTTTCACTTAAGCCACAGGACTCCAAGGGCTGGGTCTTCAAGAACACTTTACAGCACCCAGCTGTAAAGTGAGAGGTCTGTCTCACAACCAAAGCTGTTAGCTTGGCTCCACAGCTCAACTGCAAATCCTCTCGCTCTGAACTGGTAAGGTTAAATACTGCCATTGCAAAGCACGGGGTCGGATGCGGGAAAGAGAGAGGAAGGGAGGAATGGGGGAAGGAAGGAAGGAAGGAAGGAAGGAAGGAAGGAAGGAAGGAAGGGAGGAGAGGAAGAAGGAAGGAAGGAAGGAGGGAAGGAAGGAAGGAAGGAAGGAAGGAAGGAAGGAAGGAAGGAAAGGAGGAAGGAGGGAAGGAAAGGCTGCAACAGCACAACTAGCATACTGCGAAGATTTATCATCTGCTCCAGCTCAAAACAGCTCTGGTTTTGATTCATTTTTATGTGAAGTGGGGGGGGAAATCAGAACAGCTGTCACTCTATTATTCCCTCTAGCATTGCTGAGCCATTTCAGCTGTCTGCAATTTTTCCTCCTACCAACCTCTCTCATGTTTTCACATTCCTCTCTCAGGAACTGTGCCGACAGCAGTGGAGTGCACCCAGAGCCCTGTGTGCCTCCAGCCACAGCACCTTGCTAAGTCCTCTACTGTTAGTCCTGCCTGGGAAAAGAGAGACACCGACACTGGCACATTCGTGCTGGGAGGTTTGTCTTACTGCTGTCACCTCACTCCCAGTAGCCAGCCAGTGCAAAGCAGCAGGCGGTGAAAGGGTGAAAAGATCTACAGAGTGACTACCCTGGGCTGGAGAAAATTCACATATAGAATTCATATATATAATTCATATATAAAATTCATTTTGTATATGAAGTACATTCGTAGAGGAAAAGATTTCTGTCTTGTGCTGCTGTGTTGCCTATTGGGATGCATTCATGGACAGTCAATATTTATTTAAATGAGTAACTTGGGCAGAGTTATTAAATGTAAACTGTGGCACCTTATGTTTAGCACAAAATAAAATGCTGGGAGAAGCCAGTCAGACAAAACCTCTGAATTATCCAGTGGTTTGTGCGATACTTAAATCATTCTTCTGCTCTGTATTCTCCCATGCCTCCCCTCTGCCTCCCTCCTCCCCTCCTTTGCCTTGTTCACACACGGCTTCCAGTTTTGGACCCTGAAGATTCAGATCTTAAACTTTTTCAAAGTGCTACCTATTTTTATAATGCTTTGGATTTGCCTATGCGGTTCATTTGCGTAGCCCCAAATCAGCATAAAACCTAACCTCATCTCACCAAGGGGATTTACCTGTAACCATCTGAATTTGGTTTGCTAATGAAGTAGTCAGATTCCCAGACAACTAAGATACACCCTGATCACTTCTTAGAAAGCAAATTCTCTCACCTGGAATGAATTTCAGTACCCAGTACAAAGGGACACTTTTTCTTTGACACTTGCTCTTCAAAACCTGAGACACAACAACACGGAAAGAGGTACAGAAAAAGGGTTTTGAAAGTGTTATCAAAGAGAAAAGGTGGAGTTAATCTCAGAAAGGTTAGATTAGGACCAATAAACACTGCTGTGGTCAGTTTCCCTTTCCATGTAACAATAAACGTAAGGCTAGCAAATACACAAACACAAAAAAATTAACAATCTCTTAGTAATAGATGTGGACAAATAAATAATGAGTAATTCAAATCCATGCAGCTATTTGGGTACATCAGGTGGAAAACGTTTTAACCAACAGTGTTACATCTTGCTAAGATCCATGAATCCAAATAAAATTCTGAAAAGTAGGGTTTTTCTCTGTCTTGAGTGAAATGTGGAGAAACACCCATCCTTAAACAAACAACATTGATGGGTGAGGGCTTCTCGGCTGTTCTGGTGATTAAAATATCCAGTAAGCTCAAACGTCTTTTAAATATTGACTGAAATATTGTATTATGCCTAAATTCCCCTGGCATCCTTCCAGTGTACAGTAGGCTAGATGAACTCATCCATATGTAAAAAGGCACATAGTTTAAACGCTTGGATTTACTTTCTCTTCCCAAATTCATTAAAAATACAACAAAGTTGAATCTCTCGCAGCAGGTTAGATCCTTCCCTTCTCTGCAGTATGTAGGAAAGAGGAAATGGCAGGAATCTGGAAGGCAGCAGCCTCGGAAACTACAGAAAGGAAATACTTTCTTCTCCCCTCCCCACACCTCTATTTTTAGGTGAATTCGTAATTTACTGTGGACTCCTTGCCACAAAGCCTCTCTGAAGCCAGCAGCTCAGGAAGGCACCAAAGAGGATCAGATACCTATTAAGCGGCATCTGTAGAGTTACAGCACGAAATAAACACGGGTTGGAAAGGCGTCTGCGTTCCTCAAGCCTCTGAGCTTGAACAAGCTTGTAATCATCAGGGCTCAGGAGGGAGTTTTCCAGGGGCAGCAAGGTGGGATCACCCCTGAGACGCCCATGACAGGGCTACTTGTACCTTACAGTTGTGGCCAGCGGCTGAGGCAGAATAGCAGTGGCCAGACGAAACTTGCCGCCCCTCTGCCCTGTGCTCTTCTGCTCCTCCACAGCAGAGTTGAAGGAACACGGCTGCCCCAACTGTGACAAGTTGGTCTCTTTGCGTACGAAGACTTGCCACTGAGTTGTACGTTCTGAACACGGGAGTTTTGTCAAAGCAAATGCTGGTTAGAAAGTGTTTGCAGAAGGAGGGTAGCCAAACACCTTGCACAGGTGACAGCACCATTATAATATTATTTAAGGCGGAAGAGAACACGAACAGCTACTGGGGAGGCAGGAAGGCAGAAAGCAGTGAAATATTTCTTTTTCCACTGGAAAAGTGTTCTAATAATTTGAAACACAAATAATGATCCGTTGCACAGCCAACAGATTCAGCCATCCATTGTCAGACAGAGGAGCCTGTTGCAGAACCAGTGTGATGAAGGAACTGAGAAAGGACAGCCAAACCTACTACCTCCCAGTGCAAAGACAAATGCATCCCTTTGGGCAGCCTCCTCGAGTAGCCAACGGCATCATTGACTCAGTATGTTTGGAGCCTAAACACAGAATAAAACCTCGTCCAGAGCTTAGAAAGTAAATTCCGACACGCTTCAGTAATCACCGTCAATGTTGCCCCTGGTAGTTTAATCAACACATTAACATCCAACATTCATTTTTATCAGAAAAGAGGAACATGACTACGATGGACGCTAAGGTCCCAGGAGAGCCCTCGTGCTGGAAGACTCCAGCTGAGGTCTGGACACCGAGCGGCGCTGATGCCGTGGCACCTTCCCAGTGTGCAAATCAAACTCACGCAGGAACTTCGAGAAACATTTTTTCCTGTGTGTGAGCAAATCCCCCCCCTGCAGTATTTCTACATGGCAGGAAGCACACGGTGGACTCAGGGAGGCCAGTGGCAAAAGCCTGGGGAGGCAAGTTTTTCCACATGGTGACTGCAATCTTGCTTCCCCAGGCCAGCAAAATTGGACAGCTTTCCCACGCCTTCCCAGGGGCTGGAGGAAGAAGCAGACCCGACACTCCGCTCCTGCCAACCGTGAAGGCATCGACAGTAGGACGTGCACGAACAGACATTGAACACCACCAGTGAGGCTCCCAGTAAATGAACGCCTGCCTGCTGGCGGCACAACGTTGCCCGTCAGACCTTTTGTAACTGCTGTGCCAGTGGGGAAAATCATTCTGAATAACTGCGTGTTATCTGTTTCTAAAATTAAGGATCTTCAGCCAACCAATACAGGGAAGCTGTATCATTTTGTTGAATAAAGCCTGAAAGTTGAAAAGCGGAGAACTTGAATAGCAAGATTTAAGCAAGCCTTAGCTTGTGCTTGATAAACAAGTGTGCTGTACCCAAAGCAAAACCATGCAAAACTTTTTAGAGTTGGAGCAAGATGGCTGCGGTGATAGTAGCACATGATTACGCCTCTGCTAACCCAAGCTTCAGAGTGGAAGGAGCTTGGCATGTTCCCTTAAACTTATTGTTAATAAGCATGTCACAAGGCTGACCTTAAGCTGACCAGGTCCATGTCAAAATTATCATCTCAGTTGCAAAAGGAGTCACAGCTCCAAGAGTCCAGAAGGCACCACCAAAGGGAAAAGGTCCAGCTGCGTAATACCTCTTGTGAGCAGCTAAGGCCACTCATCTTCTGTAAAACTCCGGGCACACATGCTCTAAAGATGGAATAAACATTAATAAGGCACAAGCCACTTCTTCCCCTCCTTGTCTTGCACACCATTAAGGTTCTAGCCTTGAGAGCTCACAGGTAAGCATCCAAAGGTGAAAAGGAGATTAACAGATACCTATCTGCAGCCAGGGTGGAGAACAAGACAGTGGAAACACCACCACCACCCACTTCTATGCCACAGACAACTTCTGCACTTGATGGCAATGTCCTCAGCAGTAATGAAAACGTCCCCCAGTAAGTCACAGTGGGAGCGAAGGGCAGGTAAATGTGAGTCATTCAGGTGTACAGCAGACAGGGGAATGTGGGTGTGCTACCCTGTGGCTCCAGGCCAATGTGACCTCAATTAAATTTTGGCAAATGATGGGCCTTCCCCTCTTTTATGTACATATTCATTTCCTTGGTCTCCGAAGATATACCGATTGAGCCTACACACAGCTATTTAGTCTGGGGAGCTCTCCTGGCACGTACAAGTCAACATGTGGTGGTGGTGGTGGTTGTGGCAGTGGTGTTCCTCTCCAGTTGAGTTTATCTCACCACGCCTTCACTCCCGTCACATTCAGACCCTTTCCAGAGCCCTATGCTGTTAACTGCTGGTCTGTCTGTCCACGTTTTCAGCCCGTTCCTGTTCTGCTGCCTTAGAGCACACTCAGGAAGGAGGACAGACAAGGAAGGAACAGAGTTTGCAGTGGGTTAATTTGGAAACTCTTGCACTCAAATGCTGTTGAAGTGTTTAACAGGGCTTCCATGGAAGCGGGATAGCTCTAACATCTAGCACACTCCCACAGGAAACCTGTGTAAACTAATTCAGTTGAACCGTTAGCACTCGGGGTGATAAACCGCAGGACTCTCTGATCTTCCCTTATTAAATAAGAGAATGAAATTCACTGATTCATATCAGCTTAATATAAATCCTTGTGAGATTCGCAGTTGACTTCAGTAGTGGCAGGATCTGGTAACCTCCACAGGGCAGAGCAACTCTTTTGCAAGCACACCTCCGTGTGAAAGGAGAAAGCTGAAAGCATTTGTACAAACGGTGTTGTTACAATTAACAACCAAGTCTAAAGTGTGCGATCTTCCAGCCTGTGTTGTACAGCAGACAAGTGCACAGAAGCACTGCAGCTCTGAGAAGATTTTTGTTCTGGTGCTACTTTTGAATACTTGGCACTCGGTATGCAGACGTGTGCCATCATGTTTTAAAAAGCTCCATCTTCACACATTAAATGCGCTCGAGAGATTTTTGGGCTGGGGTGAGCAGGATTAAGGAGGGCTGTAGTCTGACTGCAGAGATCATTTTCTGTCATGAGAGCTTTTCCCTTCAGTAGCTAAATAGTGCTCTGGGGCAGCTGTGGAGGTGCTCACCCCACGTCAGAGGAGCAACCCCTAATAACCTCAAACTTCGTTTTTAGATGCCCAAGCCAGAGCAAAGTAGCACCCGAATACAGCTTTGGTAATGCTAAACAAATCTTGTTTTTCAAGACACCCTTACAAGATCGCTTGGTGTTTTACATGTGTTTTACGAGATATGCTTTTTGATGCATGTGATGTTCCACTGTATCTCTGTACAATCTTGCACCAAAGTGCAACTCCAGGAAGCTAGACACAATGAAACAGGTGGTGAACACAACGTGCTGTTTCTAGCTCTACCTAATTTATCAGAGCACAACTGGCGCAACTGCTCATTTCAGTATTTCCCCCAGGGACCTCCTTAAGAAAAAGGACTGCCTCTCATGGGCTGCATGCTGTACAGCAAAAATAAAGCGTTGGATCCTGTCCCAAAAGTACAGAAGCAATGTTTTGGAAATGGTTAAAGGAGCAGCGGTGTTTCTTTTAAAATAGAAAGCTACAACCATGCCCATTTATGTCTGGAAAGACAGCCATATGTGAGGACAGCTTGGTTAGGACCAGGAAAAAAAACAGAAAAGTGAAGGGCAGAAGAGAACAAAGCCCTGTTTCAAGAATGCCATTGTTTGGGCAAGTATAAAAACCTACAGTCTATAAAACCATCAAGCAGAAACTGAAGTTGGCTGAAGCAGATAATGTATTACTAAATGCTAGTGCATCTTATAAAATTCTCAAGGCTACATAATGACAGAACACTTGCAAAAGAAACAAGTTTCTCAGATTAAACCTTCAGATACTTACGGATGTGTCAGGCTGTAGACCTTGCACAAACGTTCTGAATAGCAGCCATACAGAAGTGTTCCTGCAGCTACCCAAGCATGCTCCAGCGCTATCAAGACGCAGCAACACGCTTCAGGCACTTAATACGTGCCAGTTGCAACACTGACCTTGGATCTCTCATCCAGAATCCACAAGCAGAGCAGAGGAGGTAAAAATGACTGGCTTAATTGTAAAAAGTTTTCACATAAAAAAAAACTTCAGATAAAGGATGACTCATAACTTTAATTTAGCTTTAAATACTTGCTGTTTGCAAACCAAATAAGACATTCCCTACTCCCTGTGTTACCTATAAACCAAACCAACAAAGATAGCTTTCAGTTGAACAAAGCATGCCTAGGAGGTAAGAGGTAAGAAATATTTTCTGCATCATTATGTTACTCGAATGGACTTAGAAAGAAACAGCACCACTCACCACACAAAGAACACAAAATATGAAATTTAATGTCATTCCTAACACATCTGGGAACAAAAAGTTGACATTGCCACTCTTGTTTTAACTACTGCAAAAATACAAATGGTTCTTGCCTGTAATTTCTTTTCCATGCTTAGCTTTATTAACACTGCATATATCCAAATTCCTAGCTGACATTTTAAACCTGTGTAAAAGGAGTAATTCCTTCTCTCCGCACAGAGTAGTGAGAAAAACAGGTTCTATTAATTGAGCATTCGTGTTGAAATCATCTTTTTTGTACACATTTGTAAAGAAACTAGAGCAACGTGGTCCCTAAGGACAACTACAACAAAAATGGTAACAACTTGAGGCATGCTGCAGGCTCAGTGCGCTTAACTGCAGCGGAGTGCAGCTGAAGGTATGCTGGGGACCTCACAGCAGCACATCTTGAACACACAGCTATACCATTTGTAGACTCCGTGTGGTCAGCCTTCCCAAGTTATTTTTGTGTACCGGGATTCCTACAGGAATTTTCACTCTTCAGATACTGCCCATTTACTGAATTCCCAGGACAGAGGAGGCTTTGACAGAAACTCCATGTAGTTTGTTGCTAAAAGGTGTTTTACATGCAGTCTTCGTTCCTTGAGTCAAGTTTATTAGCTGTGATTTTACTCAGTTGATTTTCCTTCATTCACGTGAAAGTGGTAAGTTGCACCAGCTTATCTGAGAAGGCCAAGAAAACAAAGCTAGAAATTTTTCTTCCTGAAAAGAGCACTAAAAAAAAAAAAAAAGTTCTCTTTGAATATGGAGTCTAACGTCCGCAACAGATGTATTTCCTCTACAAAAGAATTCACACTGAGTTACCTTAAAAATGGTGAATCACCAGCTGCATATCATGCAGGTGAGATAAGTGGCAATTAGATATTCAGAGCAGAAATTTTCAGTACACCCTTTTCTCTAAAAAGATGCATTGCATCAGCACTGCACTTATACAATCCTATCTTTAAGACTCCTGATACTGCAAGCCTCTGCCACAACACCCTCTTGCCTTGAGAAACTCAACCACTAATGAATACTTAATAAGCTTTCTTTGGACATAGCCGTGCACAGAAGAAAATTAGAGTAGCCATTCAGATAAAATATTATAGGTTTATTTAAAACTTACTTTCCACTTGAATATGCAAAATACAAATTCCAACAAAATGTTCATTTTTACTTCGTAGTTTACAAATATACAAAATAGAAGTTTGCTTAAATTTATATTACATATTTATTATGTAAAGAACTATATAGAAAACATTTGTTCTGCTTAAGGCATATTTGGGAATAAACCATTGTACAAACTATTGCACATCGAAACCACAGTGCATTACAGACTGTCTGCATAAAGTTATTTTCTTTTAAAAAAGATAAACCAGGTTTATTTACCTGATTTAGGTCATAATCTGTGATCGGAAGAGAAAAATATTTCCTTGTCAGATATGCAGCAGTTTGAGAACTTTGGCTTCCTGTTTTTGGTACCTCTAGAAACAACAGTCACTAAGCACCATGAAATAGGCTTTTAAAATATAATTTGTACCTGAATTTTTCCTCCTCTTTTAACATCATAATGGCTTTTAGAAGGAAAAAAAAAAGGAAAGTACAAGATGACATTTACATCTAATATTGCATTGAAAGAAAATCAAGGGAATGTAATTTCCCTGTTTAATATCCCCACCATCCGAACTACACACAGTCTGTTTAACCCTGATATCCATGACTTCCAGTCACTCCTTGGCATTTTGTAGTCCGGAAATAATTCAAGTTGGATTTACAAATGGAATGATAGAAGATCCAGTCATTGACCCCAATGTTTTTGGTTCTCTTTTCTTTTAAATGCGTATGTATTAAAAAAAAAACAAAACAGTTGCGATGTTGGTATGCAATTATCCCTCTTTTCCACTCTTTAGAAGACTTCACCTTGATTATCTGTAGTGCTTAAACTGTGTTCTTCCTGTGTTGTGGAAGACAGTCCTTGTGCTGTAAATACTGAATCTCTCTGGCCATTAGGGAATGATCCACTGCATCCAATTAAAAGTGTCTCTTCATGTGCAAGGCAAGGTGGTCCGACCTGGAAAACGCTCTGTCACACCGCTGGCACTGGAAAGGGCGGTGACCTGTGTGTTTTCTGTAGTGACGAGTAAGTTCATCAGATCGGGCAAACTTCCATCCGCAGCCTTCCCAGTCACAGTGATAAGGTTTCTCACCTTTACCAATACAGAAAATAAAATAACGCCAATTAGTTTTTTTTTCATGGCTACCACTTCTACCACCATCCTTTCAAGAAGCACTAACGCACACTGTCTCGGATAAGAAAAAGGGCAATGTCAAAGAAAACACACCGGACTTCCTGAAGCAGTTGCAAGCAAACTATAAAGACTAGCAGAGTAAGACTATCTTTTCAAGACGTTGGCATCACTGAAATCTTCACTAAAATGCTCATTTCCACCAGTTGTTTTGCACACAAGGCTTCAGAACACACAAGTTCAGATAATAATAGAGTATTTTTGCTGGCTAATGTTATACAATCAAACAGCAACCAGAAATAGCTCGGCAGACATAATGTATTTAGATAATTGTAGGTCTCAAGAATTAAAAAACAGCTGGAAACTGTTTTCATTAGCTCAGCGTGATTAAGAACCCAATCCTACTGTCTTCACTGTAGCAAAACCACTGTTGATGGCAAGATGACTTTCCTTGACAATTACAAATTCCTGGCCCTACACCGCAGACGGTACTGACCAGCTTGGGGCAGACGGGAAGTACTGTTCACTTGACCGATTTTGTTCCCCCCACTGCCATTAGCTGAAGATGGAGCCTAACTACTGCACTGACAGTAAGTAGTTTCACCCTTTCCCGTCTCCTCTTCAGGAGAAAATTTTGATCCAAGTTCAAAATCCGGGGATTTAAATTATGCAAATTCACAGGTTATTTAATCACTGTTATGGAATGCCCGCCCTGGCGAAACCACACACGATGTACTTATTTTCACAAGCTTAGTTACTGCAACACCACATTCAACTGCAAGGTTAGGGTTTGAACTTGGGCTCAGACACACACTTCGGCAGATTTTATTTGAATTCTAGTAGTAGCCAATCAACCATTAAACCCTGCCTCTTCGGTGCTAGCGCAGGGGAAGATGTACTCCCACACATAGGCAAGGCGCCCCACCAGTGCTGCCGACCCAGCTGAAAGTCTCACTGGCAAAGGGCCTGTCACAGTTTCCTCAGAAAGGGAACAGCAGCTTGCAGAGGTACACAATCTCTTGCACTAGAGCAAGCCAAGACAAGAGGGGTGCATGTGCAAAGGGTTTAACCACAAGCAAATAAAGCAGTATCTTAGAAAGAAGTCTGCTCCCTTCTCAGAAGTGGGCCAGCACCATCAAGAACAACAAATCCCAGCTGACTTCCAACTACCTGCTAATTAGCCCACCACATAGCATCAGAGAAACAACAAACTTTGCCTTCACCAGAAACCCACCTGCTCCCACATCTGAGTCATTCTGAACCATTAAGCAGAGACTGCACAGGACTTCACATAGCCAAGGGGGCAGGAAAAAAAAAGCCCAGAAACCCAGCAGAGAAGGGTTACAACTTGCTACTTTTAGCCTATCTCCTGTGCTTCCAACTCTTCCACATCCAAGAGGCTGCCCATGCCCCTCAGGCCACAACATCCCACCGACCCCACACAGGGACTAACCTGTGTGTGTTCTCAGGTGCGCCTTGAGATGAGAGCTCTTGGTGTAGGTTTTGCCACAGCCTGCATAGTCACAGGTGTGTGTGGCTGTCCTTTTCCTAGGCCACGACCGGCGTCCCCTCTTGGGCTTGGTCTCCTCTGGCAGGCAGCCCCCAGGTGGCATCAGCTCTAGAGGCAGACAGGGGAGAGTGAGCACCGCTGTGGCCAGCACCACAGTAGGTGCCCCGGCACGCTCACTGTGGAAGCACGGGGACTCACCTTGGTACTGGAGTGTGCCAGGTGGCAGCTGCTCGGGCAGAAAGGTGGGGTAACCGGGGGCCGGGGGGTACCCTGGGGGCAGTGGCAGCGGTGGGTGGCTCAGCCCTGGAGCGTTGGGGAGACAGTCTCTGCCGCTTAGCATCTCCTCAGGCCCCAGTGAAGGCGTAGTCCGGGCAGGCAGTGGGCGGCCCAGGGAGAAGTCATGCTGGGGGGCTCCTCGGGGGCCACTCCCATGTGGTGGTGGCGGCTGCGGTGGAGCCAGGGTGCACGGTGGGGCGGCCTCCTGCTTGATTTTGGGGCACATCCGCGGCAGGGGGCTATAGGGGGCCCCAGGACCCTCAGTGCCAGGCGGCGGCGCAGCAGTCGGGGGGCCGCTCTTGGGGCTGAGCCCCGGGTGGCTGTACTCGCCCACGGCCTTCACCACGAACTTTCCCTGCAGGCTGCCCAAGGGAGGCAGCGCGGCTGGCGCCGGAAGGTACACCGGGTCCAGGTCGGGCCGCATGAGCTCAGCCACAAAGCCTCCCGAAGGGGACACGTCGGTGATGTCGGCCAGGTTGAAGGAGGCAGCCGGGCCGGCAGCAGGAGCCCCGTCGCGGCTGCCGCCGCCGCCGTAGAGGAGGCCGGCGGGCTCGGGCCGGGGCAGCGGGTAGGCGAAGGGCCCGGCGGGGCAGGGGCTGG
>VWYH01009026.1:0-25364 GCA_013399365.1 Pampusana beccarii
CGTTTGACTTATTTTGTCTTATTCCTTTTGTTTTATTTATTCTGTTGTACTTATTTCAAATTTTATTTTGTTTCTTTATTTTATTTTTCTTTGTTCCAAAACCGAGCAGATCCGGATTCTTTGCACCCCGACTTCCTATACTTGATTGGGGGGGGGGTGTGTGTAAAACAGGGCCCGACGTCTCGCGTCTCGTCCTAGAGCAGCCAACCTTAGGGGCGAGCCCCCAGGAACTTCTCACGCTGGCTTCGGGCTCCGTCTCTTTTCCAGGGTGTGGGAGGCTCAGACGTGGACGTGCGAGCGCTGGCCCACGATCACGGGACGCTGCCAGGTCAGACGCGGGGGTTTCCCGCCCGTGTGGGGCAGATGTGGCCTCCCATGGGTAGACATTGCCTCCCAGGGGCAGATGTGGCCTCCTGGGGGCAGATGTTGCTTCCCAGGGGTAGATGTGGCCTCCCAGGGCTTGACGTTGCCTCCCGGGGGCAGATGTGGCCTCCCCTGGGTAGACATTGCCTCCCGGGCGCAGATGTTCCTGCCCAGGGGTAGATGTGGCCTCTCGGGGGCAGATGTGGCCTCCCCTGGGTAGACATTGCCTCCCGGGGGCAGATGTGGCCTCCCAGGGACAGACGTGGCCTCCCAAGGGTAGACGTTGCCTCCGGGGGCAGACGTGGCCTCCCATGGGCAGACGTGGCCTCCCGGGGGTAGATGTTGCTTCCCAGGGGCAGATGTGGCCTCCAGGGGTAGATGTGGCCTCTCGGGGGCATACACACCCTCAGGACACCCCCAAACCCTCCCACCGCCCCCGGGGAGGGCTCCGGGCACTGAGGGGGCCCCGTGTCCTGCAGACTGGATGCTGGAGCCCCGACGGCAGCCGCCTGCTCTTCTCGGTGCTGGGGGAATCCGTCATCTACTCCCTGTCCTTCTCGGAGCGCCGCGGTGAGTCCGTCCCCGTCCCCCCCCCCCCCATTCGTTTTCTTTGCTTTTTGGTTGCGGCCCCATGGGATTTTTCTCTTCTCGGGGTTGGGTTTTTCCTCCTCGCGTTGCTTCTTGCTCTCAGTTCTGATCTTACAGTCACAAAAAAACCCCTTTATATGCTTACGAGGGTTTTTTTCCTCCATGGGGGCGGCTGGTGCTGATGTTTGCAGAGGGGAAACCTCCCCCATCCCATACCCAGGAGCCTTGTCCCTAAATCAGGGTTTTTCACCCCGCTGTGTGCGCAAATAAGTCAATTCTACACACAGACATGAAACATTGGTTTTATTAGAGCTGCACAAGTCTGTATGGTGGATCAAACCAGCAGCCCAAAGTCTCAATCATTTATATAAAATCTTGTCATATACACACCCTCAGGACAGTCCTATAGGGCTAATTAGTTACGATATTTGCATACAAGGTAAATTAAATAACATTTTTACTGCAGACACTCCGTGAATAGGGCTTTACTCCTAGTGGCCTTCAATGCGGAGCTGTATTTTTATATCAAAACGATATTCTAATAAACAAAATTGGCTTTAGGTTAAGCACATCCACAATGAGGAGCTGTATTTTTATATCAAAACGATATTCTAATGAACAAAATTGGCTTTAGGTTAAGCGCATCCACAAAATTTGGCACTAATCACTCGATAATCAACTGTCTGCGGCTCAGTTCTCAATTGCGGGGCAGGTTTTGTTCTACAATTAAAAGTTAACTACTAGATATCTCATTTATTATTAATCTAATCTTGATTTTCCAGCAGGCCCTAGGGTTGGGTCTTTGGGCCTGTTGGTACCAGGCGGCTCCACAGCCGCTCTGAGGAGCAGCCATCGATTCCATGTCACTTTTTTGGGAATAAAAAGTGGGATTTAGGGCAGGGAGATGACCCAGGCGGGAATTCTGGCAAGAACCGGGGTGTAACGGGGGGCTTCTTGTTCCAGGGGAGATGCAGGGGCAGGTGGGGGGCTCCAAAACAGCCTCTGTGGTGGCAGATCTGTCCGAAACGACCTTCGAGACGCTCTACGGGGAGGAGAGGTGGGTCTGGTGGCACCGGGGGGGCCGGGTCTGCGTGTCCCCCCCCTCGGCGGGACACGGTGGGGATCTCCGTGCCGCTTGTGCCCGTTTTCCAGGATCGGAGGAGAAATCCACTCCATGGCGTGGGATCCCACTGGGGAGAGATTGGCGGTGATCGTCAGAGGTGAGAGCCACCCCCCCGTGCAGGATTTGCCCCAAACCCCCCCTTTTTGCGGGGGAAAAGGGCACAAACCCCCCCCTCGCTCAAACCCTTCTCAGCCAAACCCCCGTAGAGCTCAGAGCTGGATTTAAATCCCCAAAAGGGCTTTAAAAGCCGCATCTTGGGCCCCTGTGCTCCTCAGGGTGAGGAAGACGGGGTGGCGGCCACTGTCATGTCCCCCCCCAAAACCCCGACCCGTGTCCCTGTGCCCGGGGCCATGGCGGTGGCTCCTCTGTCCCCTCAGGACAGCCCCACGCTCCCGGCAGCCAGGCGGTCATCGCCGTATTTCGCACCCGCAACAGCCCCGCGTTCGAGCTCCTGCCCTGGTACGTCACCGTTCCTTTCGGGTCGATATTCGCCTTGCTTTTGGGGTGATTTTCGGGGGGGTTTTCATCCCCGCGATCCCCCCCGGTGGAGAAGCCGCCGCCACCACCCTGCGCTCCCACTTGGGGGCCGTTTTACCCCAAAACCCGTCGCGTTTCGGCCGTCTGGTCCGTTATCTGGTTCGCGGTGACCATGGTTCGCGCTCTCCCTGGCAGCGGGTTCGTGCGCGGCGAGCGGGATGCGCAGCCCCAGCTCCTCGCCTTCCAGCCGTGCTGCGGGAAGGGCGCCCTCCTGACCGTGGTGAGAGCCGGCCCGGCCGCCCTGCCGCTTTTCGGGGGTCCCGGTGGTCACTGCCCCTGAGTAGGATCCATGTGGTGGCTGGGTGGGGGTGGGAAACCCCCCGCCGTGTCCCCATGTGGAGGGGATGGGAGGAAAGTGTCCTTGGTGAGGTGACGGGGAGGATAAGATGGTGACATGTGGACTTGTGCTTTGCTGTGTCCTCACGTCTTCCTCGCATCCTCCTCTTCCTCCTCCTTGCATCCTCTTCTTCCCCCTCACATCCTCCTCTTGTTCTCTTTTCTTCTTCCTCCTCGCGTCCTCATCTTCTTCCTCACATCCTCCTCTTCCTCCTCATGTCCCCTTTCTTTCTCCTCCTCACCTCCTTTCTCCTTCTTCCTGTCCTCCTCCTCACGTCCTCTTTTCTCCTTCCTCCTGTCTTCCTCTTCCTCCTCATGTCTTCTTTCTTCCTCCTCCTCACATCCTCTTTTCTTCTTCCTTGCATCCTCCTCTTCCTCCTCGCATCCTCGTCTTCTTCCTTGCATCCTCTTCACGTCCTCCTCTTCCTCCTTATGTCCCCTTTCTTTCTCCTCCTCACATCCTCTTTTCTTTTTCCTTCTCACATCCTCCTCACGTCCTCTTTTCTCCTTCCTCCTGTCTTCCTCTTCCTCCTCATGTCTTCTTTCTTCCTCCTCCTCACATCCTCTTTTCTTCTTCCTTGCATCCTCCTCTTCCTCCTCCTTATGTCCTCTTGCTTTCTCCTTCTCGTGTCCTCTTTTCTTTTTCCTCCTCCCATCCTCTTCTTCCTCCTCACGTCCTCTTTTCTTCTTTCTCGCATCCTCGTCTTCCTCACGTCCTCTTCTTCCTCCTCCTCCTCCTCATGTCCTCTTCTTCCTCCTCCTCCTCACGTCCTCTTTTCTTCTTCCTCCCCTCCTCTTCCTCCCGCAGTGCTGGTCCACAGGGCGGATCAGCCACGTCCCCTTCTTCTTCGTCAGCGGCCGCGGCCCCCGCGCCAGCCCCGGCCGCAGCCCCACGGTGCCCGCGCGCAGCGGGCGGGAGCAGCCGCTCTTCTCGGAGCTGTGACGGCCCCCCCGGCGCCTTCCTCTTCCTCCTCCTCCTCCTCAACACGGGTGGTGTCTCCGGTGCCTCCGCGGGGGGCGCTGGATGGATTAAACCTGGTTCTTTTTCTCAGCGTCTGCGCGTGTCGCTCTTCGCTGGTCGGGGCTGGGGGAGAGAAGCTGAGAGGGACCTTACTGATGGGATAAATGGATAGAGCGGAGGAAACGGCCTCAAGTTGCAGCAGGGGAGGCTGAGGGTGGGAATTTGGGGTGATTTCTTCCCCAAAGGGCTGTGGGGCATTGCCCAGGCTGCCCAGGGCAGTGCTGGAGTCGCCATCCCTGGGGGGTGAACAGACGAGGGTCTTGGGGACGTTTTGGTGCCAGCATGGGGTGAATGGTTGGACTCGATCTTTAGAGTCTCTTCCATCCAAAATAATTCTGTGATAAAAACTCTGGGACCATAAAACCCAAAACCATAAAACCCAATCTGCCTGGAGCAGACGGGCTCCCCAGCCCAGCGCAGGATTAACGGTGAGGCCGGGGCGGGTGCGCGGTTAAAACCCAGGATTACACGTGGTTAATCCCGGGATTACGCTGCCATTGCTCCACTAAAGCGCAGAGATGATGGGGGGGGCCCATTAACCCCCCAGCTCTGCAACCATCCCCAAGACCCCCAAAAATGGCACAACACACCCCACAGAACCCCCGTGGGGACACAAGGACACGGTGACAAGGGGGTACGAACCCATTTCCAGCGCTGAGGTGGGTCTGGGGGGGTTCACCCCGCTGGGGGCTCCTCAGAGGACGGTGCTGAGCGTCTCATCTTCCTCCTCCTCCTCCTCTTCCTCCCTGGGGGGGGCCGATTCGCAGGGCAGCGCCCGCAGGTACTGGAGGTGCAGCCGGGTCTGCGCTCGGCTCCTCCGCACGAACCGTCCCACGCAGAGCAGGAGGCTGATGAGCCACCCCCCCACGGCCACCAGCCCCCCCACGTCCGGCGCCCGCCCGGCCCCCCCCAGCACCTCAGTGCGGTTGCTGCTGGGGGGCAGCAGCCGGGGGGGGCAGCCGGGTGGTCCCCAGGGTGTCCCCATTGCCCGGTGACAGGCGGCTGGGAACAACGGGGGGGGGGTTCAGTGTGTCCCCCCCCCGCCACCTTGTGACAGATGGCAGGTTGGGGGGGGCAGCAGGATGCCTGGGTTGCCAGCCCCATCACCCGGGATGGGTGGGGGGGTGATGCTTACACCCCGATTTGCACCCCTTTCAATGTAGCTATGCACAGCCCTGTCCCCCCCATCACACCCCACGGACACCCTGACCCCCCCAGCCCCATTACCCAAGCAGGGAACGCACTGGAAACAGACTGGTTTTTACTGGGAACCCATCAGCAGCAGATACACATCAGGAATCGGGACAATCTCCAGAGAAACGGGTCCTGAAAGTCTCTTTTTTTGGGCTCTGACGGGTGGCACCAGTTCAATGTAGAGACTGGGACCAGTGACCCCCCGGGGGGAGCCTGACCCCCCCCGCCACACAGACAGCGCTGTCCCCATGTCCCACTGTCCATGTGCTGTGTGGGGACATTCTCAGCCACCCCACACCAGGTCCCTTTTGGGGTGATGCTGACAGGGAGCGGGGGGGGCCTCACGTCACCCGCTCTGCGCGCCCCCCCCGTCCCGCAGCGCCAGCGTCTTCCGCGCCATCTCCAGCGCCCCCTCCCGCGTGCGGTTCCCTCCGGTGAAGCCGCTGGCGTGGACGAAGACGCAGCCGGGGACGCCGGTGACGAGGGACAGCGGCTGGTCCCGCAGCCCGCGCCAGGCCTCGGGGAGCGGGAGCCTGCGGGGGGGGGCGGCAGGTGACAAACGGCCCCCGGTGGGACGTCGTGGCGGGGAGGGGACGCGGCGGGGGGGCTCACCGGCTCTGGAAGGTGTGCGGCCCCGCGGGGACGCTCTGCAGCCGCCACTGCCCCGCGCCGTCGGGGTAAAGCACCAGCTGAAGGGGGGCGGGCAGCGCCAGCTCCTGCTCCAGCTGGAAAACGTGGTCCTTCCAGGGACAGCCCCCCCCCGGCAGCTCCAGCACCGCCCCGCTGGGGTCCACCTGGGGGGGACACGGTGGGGACCTGGGGGTGCTGCCCACGCTGTCCCTGTGCTGCCCCCTGCCTCAGTTTCCCCACTGCACCCACGGGTGTCTGGTGCAGGGGGCTGCGGGGGTCAACGAGGTGGGGGGCACAAGGTGGGGGCACGGCCATACGTAAAGCTATAGGGGCACAGGACAGGGAGCACAACCATACATGAGGATATAGGGGTATGGGGGTGTACACAGCCATATATAAGGATATAGGGGCACAGGAGAGGGGGCATAGCCATATATAAGGATATAGGGGTACAGGAGAGGGGGCACAGCCATACATGAGTATATAGGGGTATGGGGGGGTACACAGCCATATATAAGGATAAAAGGGCACAGGAGGGAGGGGCACGACCATATTTAACGATATATGGGCACAGGATGGGGGGCACAGCCACGTGTAGGGGCACAGAAAGGGGGGCATGGCCACACATGAGTATACAGGGGTATGGGGGGTGCCCAGCCATACGTGAGGCTATAGGAACGTGGGGGGGCTGCAGAGCCATACGGAGGGATGGGACCCAGGCTCCCCCCACCCCACAGCCCCCCCAGTTCGGTACCTGGAAGCGTTTCCGCACGGCCTCCTCCACCAGCGCGCGTGCCGGCAGCCACGCGCAGTGGTAATAATCCAGCCGCTCCATGAACTCGCTCCCCACCAGCTCCGTCGCCCGTTTAAACCCCGCCTGGGGACAGGGGACACTCAGCGCTGTCTCCAAGCCGAGGGGTGTGTCCCCCCACACCCCGTTTTCCTGTCCCCCACCTCGGGGTCCGGCCGGGGGTCGTTCCAGCGGGGGTTGAGGTGGGCGACGCGGGCGCTGAGGGTGGTGGTGACGGCGTAGCGGGGCTCGCCCTCCGCCTGCGCGATGCCGTTGTCGATGGCGTCGATCTCCTCCACGAAGTTCTCGTACAGCTGGGGACGGCAGGGGACATGGCAGGTGACACCGTGAGGCTCCAGCCATGCGGGAACAAACTGGTCCCCAATTTTATGGGTCTTTGGTGGGGTGACACCTCGCCAAGGGGATGCCCCGGGTGAAGGTGTGTGGCACTGGGGGGGGATTGAGCCCCACCAGGGGACCCTGAGAGGGACAGGGGACACAAAAGGTGGCCCCTGGGGACACCAAGGGGACTGCAGACCTAAGGGTGGCCCCTGGGTGCATCTGGGGACCCCAAGGAGGGACTGGGGACAAGAACGGTGTCACCTGGGTGGGAGCAGGGACCCCCAAGAAGGACAGGGGACCCAAAGGGTGGCCCTGGGGACTCCAATGGGGAACGTGGGACCCCAAGAGCTGCCCCTGGGTAACCCCGAAGGGGGACAGGGCACCTAAGGGTGTCCCCAAGGAGGACGCTAGGACTCAAGGGTAGGGACATCGCACGGTTAGAGCCCCCCCAGGCCCTCCTCCCCGGTACCTTATCGTAAAGCGCCGTCACCACGGGCCCGTCCTCCGGCTGCCCCAGGAGCCCCGCCAGGATTTGGGAGCCGAAGTGACAATAAACCAGCCCAGCACTGCTCAGCTTTGTGGTCCAGGGCTTGTCGGGCCGGAGGCTCCGCATGGACTCACTGAAGGACCTGGGGGGGCCAGCAGGGTCACCCCGAGGGACCCCCGGCACCCAGGGGACCCCATGGTTGGTGTGGGGGGTGCCTCACCTCTGGTGATGGTCGTAGCGGTGCCGCTTGGGGTCGTATTCGCCCCCGACGTCCACCACGATGTCGCACTGGGCCAGGAGCTGGGGGTCCCGGGTGCGCAGAACCTCAGCGTCCTGCCGGGGGTGGGGGGCCCATGGAGGCCCCAGGAGTGAGCGGGGACCCCCCCGAGCGCTGCTCCTGCGGCCCCAAGGAGGGAGCGAGAACCTAAGGGTGACCCCAGGTGGGACTGGGGACCCTGAAAGGGACTTAAGGGTGACCCCTGGTGACCCCCAGGTGTGACTGGGGAACCAAGGGCGGTCCCTGGGTGCAACTGGGGACCCCCAAGAGGAACAAGGGACCCAAAGGGTGGTCCCTGCATGTGTCGGGGGACCCTAAGGGTGGTCCCAGGGACCCCCAGATGTGACTGGGAACCCGAAAGCTGGTCCCTGGGTGTGAGTGGTGAACCCGAGGAGGGACTGGGGATCAACGGGCGGCCCCGGGGGGGACCAGGGACCCCCAGGAGCGATCTGGTGACCTAAGAGTGGCCCCAGGAGCCACTGGGGACCCCGAGAGCTTCCCCCGGGTAACCTGGGACCCTGGAAGGAGCCGCCCGGTTGCAAGGGGAGGCCCGAACAGGCCGCAAGCCCCTCCCGCCGCACGGTGCCGTACCCGGTACTGGGGCAGGAGGCGCAGCAGGTAACACGCCAGCACCTCGTCGCAGTGGAAGGTGCCGTCGTGGGTGCCGATGCGGGGCGCGGGTTCGGGCCGCGGCCGCTTGGGCCCGATCCCGGGGCTCCCGGCGGCGGCCATGAGGCGACCGGCGCGCGCGACGGCGCGCATCGCACGGCGCATGCGTGGCCACGCCCACGAGGCACAGCGCATGCGTGACCACACCCCAATGCAGCCCGTTTCCCACCCATCCTCGGTCTGCGCATGTGCCAGCCACGCCCTACCCCTCCCCGCCGCTCTGCGCATGTGCTGTCCCCGCCCCTCGTTGCCATGACACCGCCCCTCCCCTTCGCCAGCCACGCCCTGGCCTCGCCCTTCTGTCTTGCGCATGCGCCGGTTCGCCCTCGTCCCCGCCCCTCCGTTGCGCGCGCGCGCCAGATCGCCCCGCCCGGCCTGCGCTGCGGGCGTGGCCTCGCGAGGGGGCGTGACCGCAGTGGCGCGCCGGGGACACGTGGGGGCACGGGGTGGGACGGACAGACGGACACGCGGACGGGACACGGACACGCACTTGGGTAAACGGGGCTATAGGGGGACACAGACACCTCCGCGGGTACAGGGAGCGGCCGGACACCCCCGCCAGCCCCCCCGGGAACAGACAAGGTCATGCCCACCCCCTCGCGGGGACGGACAGACGGACACGCAGCCCCCGCCCAAACACCAGCCCAGGCGTCGTTCCCAAACCAGCGTTTTATTTGGCAGGAGCAGCCCCAGGCAGCGGGCTGGGCCCCCTCCCTGACACCGTGCTGGGCTCGGGGGCACCCCCTGCTCCCCCAGCACTGGGTGGGGGACAGTGGCCCTGAGCAGCTCCCCGGTCCCCAGTTCCAGCTGCTTCCAGGTGCAGAAGCCAAGCTGGGTCCTGCCATCACCACCATGACACCATCAGGGGCTGGCGGGGGACATGAGTGGGGGGTCCTGCCCAAGGGCACGGTGTCACCCCGAGGTCACCCCGCTCCCCCAAAGCCAGCAGTAGTGTCAGGAACACAAACTACAGCCCATCCGGCTGTTTCCTTTGAGGGCCGAGGAGAAATTCCCCCTCCCGAGGAGAAATTCCACCCCCCAGGGCTGACACAGGCATCTCCAGCCTCTTCCCGGTCTCACAGCGGCTCAGGAACTGGTTTTAAGTGGTTGTATGTGGGGACGCATTCCACGGCATTTTTCAGGTTGTGCGATTCAATCAGCATCTCTCTTTTTGAAAAGCAGGAGGGATGAGTGCTGCAGATTTTAGGAGAGGATGGAGTCTACTTCCCTCAAAACCAGCCCTTCTCCTTCCACACACCCCAACTTTTCAGGTCAAAAAAGAAGAGATTTGAGGCAACCCGGCCTCAAAACATCCATAAAGGGATAAGTCAGCTCTCGCAGACGGCGGGGAAGCGGAAAAGTGGGGGGAAAACACCCAGAATTGGGTCTGTTGCTGCTCCATATCAAGCAAATATTGGTGGCGGTGGCTGAGAAGACAAAGCAGGCCCTCGAGTAGTGTGAAACCAAAGCATCCGCGTCCAAAATTCCTCAAAATTCCCGCCCGGGGTCCCATCGTGCCCTCGGCAACCGCGGGCTGACTTATCCCTCTGAGCGCCGCGGCGGCCGGAGTCACGAGATCTCGTTGCCGAAGACCTCGAGCACGAGCGGGGTGAGCTGCATGCTGTGCTCGGGCTGGAAGGACAGGCAGCGGTACTGCTTGGAGTGCTCCTCGTTCAGGCTCCGCAGGTCGGCCAGTTTCTGGATCATCTTGGCGTAGAGCAGGCGGCTGCCGGGCGGCGGGTGCCGGCAGCGGATGTAGGTCTGGAGGATCTCGGAGAGGCGATCCTGCAGGGATTCCACCAGCGACGTGTCCTGCACGCCCGGGCGATCTAAGAAAAACGGTAAACACAAGGGAAGGTGAGATTTTTCGGGGGAAAAGTGGGTTAACGCGGCTAAAAAATGTGGCAGGTTAATGATTTTTGGGGAGCTGAGCATCCTCCCACCTGGGGACAGGATGCAGATGGCCATGAGGAGCACGTGTTCTTCCTCGTGGAGGTTCAGCTTCTTCAAGCTGACCTGGAATTTCACCAGTGGCTCCAGGAGGTCCATGCTGTGGCCAGCTGGGGAGAAAAAGGACATTTTTAGGACATTTTACATCCCCCAGAGCCGAGGGATGAGCGTGGAGCTTGGCAGCTCCTCTGGCAGCGCCACAGAGCTGGGACAGTGGAAATCAGACTTTTGATACAGCTTTAAACACATTGGTATTTAATGGCACTTTACCCCCCCCCATAGTTTCTCTAAAGCAGGAGTGGATTTTGCTTTGGATATCTATAAAGACAATTAAACCTATAGACATTTTGCCTCTTTATAGAATCATTTTGGGTGGAAAAGACCCTCAAGCTCATCGAGTCCAACCGTTAACCCAACGCTGGCACTAAAGTGTCCCCAAGACCCTCGTCTGTTCACCCCCCAGGGATGGCGACTCCAGCACTGCCCTGGGCAGCCTGGGCAATGCCCCACAGCCCTTTGGGGAAGAAATCACCCCAAATTTCCACCCTCAGCCTCCCCTGGTGCAACTTGAGGCCGTTTCCTCTCGCTCTGTCCATTTATCACATCAATAAGGTCCCTCTCAGCTTCTCTTCTCCAGCCCCGGCTCTCTCAGCCTTTCCTGATGCTCCAGACCCTTCAGCATCTTCGTGTCCCTCCCTGGACCCTCCCCAGTGATTCCTCGTCCTTCTCCAACTGGGGAGCCCAGAACTGGTCCCAGTGACTCCAGATGGGGCAGAGCAGAGGGGGAGGATTCACCTCCTTGGACCTGGACCTTCCAGACTACCCAAGGTGGGATTTTCGCCTCTGAATTTAAGGCCGGGACGACCTTTCTCAGCGCCTTTACCTTGGGTGACGTCGCTGATGCGGTACTTGAAGTCGTTGCTGCCGCAGGTCCACGTCATGTCCTCGAGGGTGAAGGACTGGTTGGAGCGCAGCATGATCACCTCGATGGCGCTGGATTTCAGCAGGGCGATCTGGTCCTCTGCTGCCAGCTCCCTGGGGAAGGGGACAGGGCTGACGTGGGACCCGGCCGGTGGGCGCCCAACAGCCCACGCCACCCACAGGCTCCATCCCTAACCCAATCCTTTTGCTGGGGGCACCCCAAATTCTTCCTCACCCCGGGTTTCTACCTCATTAAGCCACACGTATTATTATTTTGGCAGGTACATTGATTTAGTGGTACCACCCAGCGCCCCGAGCACAAGTGACACAGGACCTGAGTCCTTCCCAAATCACGATGGGGACCACTCAGGTGGCCTCTGGCATCTTTCTTACGAATGTTTTGCTGGCAGAGTCTGAGTGAATCGGGGTAAAATAGGAGAGGAGTGACCCCAAGGAGGAGGAGAAGATGGAAAATGTGACAGTAGGAACAGATCTGGGGAGGGAATAGAGCCTGAGGGATGGGTGTGAAGGTGAAACGGAGAAAAATGACCTGGCCGTGAAGGGCAGGACGGGATTCCTGAGAGTGGAAAACCACCACGGACACGGGGATCGGGGAGCAAGCGTCTCACCTGAACCCCGGGATCATTTTGGCGAAGCCGATCACCTTCTGGATGCTGTAGCTGACCAGGTCGGCCAAGTGCGGGAGCATGGAGAGTTGGGAGAAGCTGATGTTCATGGAGGAGCTCTCATCGTTCTCCTCGGAGAGGTCCAGGTTGGAAAACATCTGGGGCTCCATAGACTCTGGAGAGAAGGGAGATGGTCAGAGGGTCCCTCGGTTGTAGGGAGGACATTATGGGCGAGGGGATGGGCGTCAGGAACGGGATCTGTCGCGCTTTGCTTTGTGTTTAGACGGTGGGATGTGGGGAACCAGACTGGGAGGGCAGCTGTTTGGTGGCTGCCAACAGCAGCAAGAATTTGGCACTGGGATTTTTAGCTCCTCTCCTGTGCTGTGGTCGAGTCAAAGGGAGGTTTAGGTTGGAAATTTGGGATAATTTCTTCCCCAAAGGGCTGTCGGGCATTGGAACAGGCAGTAGTGGAGTCACCATCCCTGGAGGGGTTGAACAGAGGTTCTCAGGGACATGGGGCAGTGCCAGGGCTGGGGTAACGGTTGGACTCGATCTTGAGGGTCCCTTCCACCCATTCTCTGATTCCATTATGAGCTCCTCAGACGAGGTAAAAAAGGGTCAGAATAGCCAGATTCGGGGAAAACCGCTGCGTTTCTACCCCTGCTGCCCACGGAGCGCGGTACCTGGGAATGTGCCGAAGCCGTCGGAGCTGAAGAGGTCGGTGGAATCCTCCAAGGACAATTCCTGGGTGAGGATGGAGGAGGCTCTCGCTGCTGCCTGTGTTTTGTGGTTGCTTCTCACCGGGGGCTGGAAGAGAGCGAGACGTGAGGAACGGGGCCAGGGGAGTGCTTTGGTGTTGAAGGTTCTTGCCCTGGGATTTTTTAACCCCTCTCTAGCAAGAGGTTTTGAGGATGAAAAGAGTTCAGTGCACCCAAGCAGGGGGGGGCCGGGGGCCGGTGCGCCCCGCAAACGAACCCGAAACTTGGTGAAGTCGGCGTAGGTGGGGTCGTAGGTTTTGCGGTGAGCCTCGAGGAGGATGTCGATGACTTTCTGCTGCTCCTCGGAGAGCTTGGGCTTCAGGCTCTCCTTCAGCGCCTCCTCCTCCTTGCGCTTCAGGATCATCTCCCGCTTCCTCTGAACCTCCTCGTCCGTCAGGATGACTGCGGGGACAAGGAGAAACGTCACAGAGGGGACTGGGGTGACCCCAGCGCCTCGCCAAGCAATTATTAAACCCCGTCCCCGCTCCCCATTGCCGGGCCGTGCTGCGGTTTATTGCTCGTTTGGGGCCTTTGAGGCGAGAAGCGGGTGCAGCGGGGTCGCGCCGGCGCTGCCGCGTGTGCCGTAACCCCGCTGTTTGCTCTGTGCTTTCGGGCGAAATAATGAAATCTCCATCCTGCGAGACTCGGGCCAGCGGGTTCGTCTCGCTCCCGACAACAGAGGGAGCCTGATAAGGTGGCGATCGGACGTAGTTTAGGGATCCGGCAGCGTTTCTGCAGCATTACGAGTGGTTTTAAGCTAAAGGGACATGTAGACAGAGCCCCACACCAAGGGGAGGGGGTTTATTGCTTGTGATACCGGTGACAACGCTTGGCAGCGGCAGGATTGGACACGCAGATTTTCTCCTGTTTAATTAGGGAACGGGAGCATCCGCGGGCAGCTTGGGCTCAAATCTGACCTTTACAAAAAGAGCTTAAAGAGCTGAACGGCCTCACGGGGTTGAAAGAGAATAATTTTGGGTGGAAAAGCACCTCAGGATCATTGAGCCCAACGCTGGCACTAAAATGTCCCCAAACCCCTCGTCTGTTCACCCCCCAGGGATGGCGACTCCAGCACTGCCCTGGGCAGCCTGGGCAATGCCCCACAGCCCTTTCTGTAAATAATTTTTTCCTAATTCCTAATTCCACCCCAACTCCCAGCCAGGTCCTAAACACAGCAAAGCCCATTCATCCCTCCAGATGTTATTAGCCCTTTAACCAGCCATTAAAAAAAAAACCCCACAACCCAAGCACGTTATCTGATGCTACCCTGAGGTTCCGCCCGCCCCGGGGTGGAATTTGGGACGGAGGTTGGCGCAGGTTTGCAGCCCCTATTCTGCCACCTTCAGCCGCCGGGGTTTTTCCAAGACGTTTTTCAGCCCCGCGTGGTTCTCAGAGGGGACTCGGAGACCTCGGAGGGACGAGAACGACCAGCTCGGGCCGCAAGGTCGCTCCTGCCATCGGTGCCTCTGCTGGGGGCTCCGCAATGGGGTTTCGCCATCTCCCGTCACGCTCGGTATTACAAAAGTGTCAGCTCCTGAGCTCCAGGCAGCTGGCAAAGGCCATTTGGCAGGGCAGGGGGGGGAATTGAGCGTTTTGCCACCCAAACCAGCGCCAAAGCAAACAAACAGGTTCCCCCCAAAGCCGCACGATCGGGGACCCCCAACCCTGCGTGGTTTGGGCTGGAGATTGTGTTTAAAACCATCTGATCAACCCATGATCCGGGGATGGAGACGCGTCTGCCTGCACCAGCCCCCAGATTAATTTGGGGACAAAAAACAGAACCTGTGGGTGTTGGCAGGGGAAATAAAAACCAAAACAAACCTATATTTCCATGTGTCCCGAAGATGGAGCAGATCCCTGATGAAGAGAAGATCCCTGGATCTTCTCCTTTTAAATGAGCAGCCGTGCCCCATAAGGAGGGGAAAAAAAAAAACAATATATAAACCACCAGATGTGCTTTGGGTAAGCACGAGCAAGCCCACGGTAGCCGTTCCTAACAAGGGAAAAGTGTTGATTTGCACCCGTTAATTACCCAGGAAGGGCTGGAAGATTCACCCACGGGGTGTCTGCACCCTGGCCAGGTCCCAGGGGCGTGTGTAGGAGTTAATTTGCCATCCACCTCGTTAGCAAGCTGTTAATGGAGTCTCACGCTCTCATTGCTGCTTCGGACTCGGGTCCAAATCACAGAATCGCAGAATCATTTTGGTTGGAAGAGCCCCTCGAGATCATCAAGTCCAACCGTAACCTTAATCTAGCGCTAAACCATGTCCCTAAGAACCTCAAACCGGCCCGGCCTCGCCTGTGACAATCCCGTCACCTCCGGTGACAGCCCAGGGAAGACACAAACCTCCCTCCAAGAGCTTCAAGATCCCAGATTCGACCTAAAAATAACCACAGCACACCTCGTTCCCCTTCATTTAACCGGCAGCAAAGTCCACGGGAGGCTATTTTTAGTTTCCTTAGGTCAGGTTTTGTTAATCCAGTACCAGTTTGCTAACGGAGTGGTTTACAGGTTAACTCCCGTGGGGAGCATACGTGGACCTGGGACCCGGCCGGGGTGCAAACACCCCATTCATCGCCGTATTTTCTGGCCTTTCCTGGATAATTAGCCAGTGCAAATTAACACTTTTCCCTCGTTAGCAAGGGCTACACCAAACAGACCGCACTGACGGGCTCACACGTCCTCTTGCTCACCAAAAACACGGGTACATCGGGTGTTTTACAGGGGCTTTTTCTCCCTCTTTATGTGACGTGGCTGCTCGTTTGAAAGGCAAAGACCCAGGGATCTTCTCTTCATCGGGGATCCGCTCCATCTTTGCGACAAATGGAAATCCAGGCTCGTTTCTTCCCTGCCAACACCCGCAGGTTCTGACTTTCTGGAGGTGCTTTGGTGGCACCCGGTGACATTGCACGCTGCTCTCTGCTCGCCACACAAGGGAACAAGCGCCGCTTCCAATTTCCAAATTTTCAGGTCCATCAATCATTCCACGCGACGTCCTGTTTGTGACATGTCCCCGGAGAAGGTTGTTATTTTGGTTTGAACCCTACGCGAACACCAGCTTTCCCCTGAAAACTCAGGACGTGGAGAGCATGTGTACGTAGGAGGAAGCGTGCCAAGCGGCTTTTATTTTTAAAAGCTGCTTATCTATAAATATAGCTGAAGAAAATAAATATTTGGACAGCCTTAGCCTGTTTGGATTGGGTTAAAAACAACTTTACTTCCCACTGCTGTTTGCTTGAGTCTCTGCCGTGCTCGTGGCTGGACAGACGGACTCATTTTGTAAGAATAAAGGGGAAAAAGAGGAAAAAAAAAAGCAAAACACAAGCCGATTTTACGCTCGTGGAAATTGCCGTCGCGGTTGGGATGCTCATTGAACTCTCCCCGTTTGGCTGCACCGAGGAACGTGCAAAGATGTTTTGGAGAAGACGATGACTTTGCACGGGCAAATTCAGGCAAAGTTAATGAGAAACGGCCCCGGATGCTCTCGTGGAGCTGATGTCCCCAAAGGTGACTTGGCTCTGCTAAAAAGGCAACTCCCTGATCATTGACCAGCGCGGGAAGCGCCTCAATCATTAAACGAGCTCCTCTCAATCATTACCCGCCATGTCCCCTGCCCTTTGCATCCTCTGCGACGCCTCGTAGGGCTCTTGGGTTTTGTGCTCACGTGTCCGCCTTCTGCACCAAACCTTAATTCATTGAATCATTTTGGTTGGAAAAGACTCTCGAGATCATTGATCCAATCATTAACTCAACGCTGGCACTAAAATGTCCCCAAGACCCTCGTCTGTTCACCCCCAGGGATGGCAACTCCAGCACTGCCCTGGGCAATGCCCGACAGCCCTTTGGGGAAGAAATCACCCCAAATTTCCACCCTCAACCTCCTTCTCCAGCCCCTTCCCCAGCTCCTTTGCCCTTCTCTGAACTCGCTCCAGCTCCTCAAGGTCTTTCTTGTAATGAGGTGATCTCAACACCCCTGGGGCCGCCATGTTGAGCCCTGAGGTGATTCCGTTGCCCCTGGGGCCGCCATTTTGTGGTTTTAGGCCATCTTGGTGCCCCCGGGGCCACAATTTTGTCAGCTGAGGTGATCCCGCCACCCCTGGTGCCACCATTTTGAGCCCTGAGGTGATTTTGTTGCCCCTGGGGCCACAATTTTACGTTTTGAGGTGATTTTGTTGCCCCTGGGGCCGCCATTTTGAGCCCTGAGGTGATCTTGGCGCCGCCATTTTGAGGGTCCCAAAACTGAGCCCAGGATTTGCGGTTTGGCCTCCCCAGGACAGGGGGACGGTCACTGCCCTGGTCCCGCTGGCCACACCGGCGGTGACACAAGCCAGGGTGCTGGTGGCCACCTTGGCTCGCGTTCATCCGCTGTCACCAACACCCCCGTTTGAAAAATCCCCTCGCGCTAATCGAGAAGGACGAGGACCCCCCATCACGCAGCCGGGACGCGTCCCCATCCGCACTCACACTCCTTCATCATGCCGATGTCCACGCAGCGCTTCAGCCGGCAGGCCTGGCAGTGCCGCCGGTTGTCCTTGGTGATTTTGCAGTCGCCATTGAAGGGGCACGTGAACATGGCTTTCCTCTTCATGCTCCTCCTGGAGAGGAAGGGGAAAAATATATATCTTGGGTCAAATCAACATTTTTTGGACTGTGCAAGAGGCCGCTGTGAATATTGGGAAGAGGTGCGAGCACAAATCCAGGTCTCTGGGCAGCAAAGAGTTTGCTTAGAAGAGCTGGAAACATCTCAGATCCGACTCTTCAGCTCATCGGGTCACTTGAGAACGTCACATTGGAGAAGCTGCACCTGGTTAGGACACGTACGGGTTTGATCTTAGAGGTTTGTCCATTGCTGGACAGCACGGAAAAGGAGAATTTCTTACAAGGATGCAACCCAGGGGTTCAACCGCAGGTTAAAAGCAGCTTTCTGGGTTTGTCCAGGTCTTTTGAAGGCCAAAAGGAAGGTGGAAGAGCTGCAGAGAAACAAGAGCGGCGGCTGGAACATACCAAAGTGGCACGTTATTAAACATTGACCAGCCTTTAAAGCCCGGCTTTGCTAGAATAACTGGCTGGAGCGCATGTTTGTGTGCGCAGGGGACAGAAACCTCACTGCAGGCTACAAGAGAAACAACACTTAACATAATAACCCCCTCTGCCACCAAAACCGCACCGTGCCACGTCCGTCCGCCGCCGTCGGGACCGTAAATCTTCCAAGTACAAAGGGTCAAAGCTGGAGCACCCAGCAAAAACTCGCTTTTCTGCAGGGCTGTCCTGCAATATCGCTAATGACACGTTACGGGCAGAGCTGAAATAATCAATTTTCTGCGTTCGGAGATGCCGCGTCTTTGCTTCGGAGAAAGTTACTCAACGGCGAGCCAGGCTTATCTCTGGATTCGCAACTATTTCTAAACGCTTCGAACGAAAGGGTGATCTTTTGAACGGAGGTAAACCAAGCGCAGGGCTGGGAAATCAAAGCGAGGATGTTCGGGGGGAAACGCAGCGGAGCCGAGATGCGATTCAGGCAAAACCCAAGAAACCCGCCACCAAATTAATTCTGTATTTCAGCACCGGGATGAAGCGTCCCCCGCTAGAAAGAGCTGCTGTTTTAGCAATAAAAATCCCTCCGCGATGCTGAGCTGATGTGCACGACCCACAGCAAACGCCGAGGGACCAAACCAGCCCAGGAACAGCGCCAAACCTGCGCTTATAGGGTATAAATATAAAAATACGTTCTCGGGCTGCAGACCCAGAGCGGCACGTAGCGTGCAATTAGAGGCTATTTTCGAAAAGGGAGATGTAAACAGAGAGGCTTTTGCTCTCCCTTCACCTCATAGATGAATAAATAAATGCATTGAGGAAAATTAATACAGGAGAGGCGGGTGGCAGAGCCCTCCGTAACCTGCCTGATACCAAGAAATTCCTATTTCACCCAGCAGCTGGCTGCTCCCAGTTTATCGCTTTTCTCTGGGTTTTCCCCATCCACCGAGACCTTTGCTCTCCCAGAAATGGGGACAAACATCACCCAGCTGAGGGGAAAATCAGGATTTGGAACCAAACGGCCCCCAAAATCTCCCAGTTTCGGTGAAAAACTCTGTTTTTGAGCACGCGGCTCGTCTTGGGAACGCACAAACGAGCCAGAGCCATGCGAGGCCCTCGGGCAGGGAAAGATGTCCGAGGAAAAGCCAATATTATGGGTTTGGTATGAAAATTGCAGTCTATTCGAATGCAGGGCACAATAGAGGGTTTCTAAGCAGCCGCTTCTCTGTCCCAAGGGCTACGAGGGCCCCCCCCCAGTTACACCAGTAACCCCGGCTCTGACCCGCGGTGGGAGCTCACGCCGTCTGGCCGGGGTGTATTTTTGTAAAGCCCCAGAACCGGCCATTTCAAGGCTCATTTACGACCCACGTCGCGGGCAGGCTGCCGAGCGTTAAAAATAACACAACCCCCTCCCTGCGCAAACACGGCGGGGAGGGCAGGGCGGTTTGGAGGGGGTCAGGGGGCTGGAATGGGGAAAATAGGGACAATTTGGGTTGAGGGACCTTCAGAGCATCACCTGTTGCATGAGCGGGGACATCTTGACCAGCCCAGGTTCTCAGAGCCCCGTCCAGCCTGGCCTGGGGTGTCTCCAGGGATGGTTCATCCACCACCTCTCTGGGCAGCCCATTCCAGTGTGTTACCCCCAGCTCGGGGGGGTTCATCGCCCCCAGGGCAGCGCCCGTCCCTGCGCTGGGCACCGCGGAGGCCAAACCTCAAATCTTGGGGGCAGGTTTGGGCCCCTCATCACAAGAAGGACATTGAGGAGCTGGAGCGAGTTGAGAGAAGGGAACGGAGCTGGGGAAGGGGCTGGAGAAGGAGGGTGAGGGTGGGAATTGGGGTGATTTCTTCCCCAAAGGGCTGTCGGGCATTGCCCAGGGCAGTGCTGGAGTCGCCATCCCTGGGGGGTGAACAGATGAGGTTCTTTGGGACATTTTAGTGCCCGCATTGGGTTAACGGTTGGACTTGACGACCTTGAGAGGCTTTTCCACCCAAAATGATTCTCTGATCTGGCTTTACCTCGCCCGACAGGTCCTGTTCCTGATGGAGAACAGCAAGGATCGTGATTTCCAGCCAGGAAACTGAGCATTAACCACCCCCCGGCACAGCAGCAGCCGGGCCCCCCGGCTCTTTGGCACACACGTGCCCGACGGTCCTACCGAGCACACTGAGGAGAAAGTGAACGCCACGCGGCTTTTAGGTTATCAGAGACGTGAACTACAGGAAAACCAGATGGTGAAGAGCAAAGCCCGGCTTAGGCCTGCACCACGGGGCCGGTATCAGTCCCAAGCCGGTCCTTCCCCTCTGCCCGACAGGGCTGATCTCGAAAGTCACCACTTCTGAGTGATTTATTAGCGAAACGGGCTTTCGATACCCACAGCTCTCCCATTTGGGAGATATGGTTTCCTGGAGATGCAGCAGGGAGTCGAGAGGTTTCGGAATAGCCAGAGCCCTTCCAAGCATCTATTAACACCCAGTATCATCGCACCGGGGGGAACCAGGGCTGCAGAAGAAACTGTGGATGCAGCAGCGATCTTTGGTTGAAAAGCGGCAAGTGCACACGAGCGCAGGTTGTAATGAACCAAAAGGTGCTGGCAAAGGGGTCTGTGTCTGTTCTGGGAGAGTCTTAGGGCTCCAATGCTCCCCCGTGGCAGCGCTATTTTACTGCAGAACGCAGATAGCGCATTAATCAATTCAGTGGTTGAAAACAGCTTGTAAACAAGGCCCTGCAAGCAAGAGGGAACACACCGAGACCCAGCATGGGGAGAGCGTGCCTGGAAAGCCAAATTTAAAGTAGTAAGAGCCTTAAATTGAAAATAAAGGCTTGATACAGGGCACGAAGGGCTCGCTGAAGATGAGAGCGTCTCTCAGCGCCGAGATGTCTGTTCAGAAATACCGCCGCAGTTGCACGTCTTGCGTGATCGCAAGGGTGTGACGGCAGAGATGGGGAAACAGGAGCCGCGATTTCACCCAAAAAAGGGTTCGTCAAGCAGCACTGGCTGTTTTGGAGCTGAAAAGGCCCTGTGGTCATGAGGATGAGGAAGGTGAGGGACACCAGAGCACAAAAGAGAGCACCTGGACGACAAATTACTCATTTTCCATCAGTAATTGAGGAAAGCGTTGTGGCGCAGCTTGGCCGAAGCCCCCCCGTTCACCAACAGCCTGTGGTGCGCAAAAACCCCCATCCGGCCCCAAAATTCCCGCGAGAGCAGGTTAGTTCTGACTCTGCCGTGAGGTTTCCAGCTCTGGTTGCTGCAACAGCCCGGCTCGAGGCGCAAACCCGCGCACCGGTGTGTGCAATGGGCTGGTGTGTGCAATGGGCTGGTGTGTGCAACGCGCTGGTGCCAAACCCTTGAGCAAGGCTCTTCCCGGCCCGGCCCACGCCAGGCCTTAGGTCTGGCTTTGTTGCACCAGCACTTAGTCACTCTCTCGCTTGCTGCAAGCGACGGGAACTCCCACGTGAATATTTCAGCTCCGTCTGCGCGGGCAAAGGCATCAAAATACGGTTTTACAATCCGCAAACCTGCAACTCGCCGCGCTCTGAGATCTCAGGAGCCTCAGAGATGTTTGCGCCTTGCTAAAGACCAGCTTGAGAGCACTTAAACCCCTTATCTAACAGCAAAAAAAAGCCTCTAAATAGCTGCATATACACCATACGGCAACTTTAAACCCCCAAAAGCCAGAGCTGTGGGTTAAGAAGTTTCGGAAAGAGCCTGGTGCCCACCTCAGCAGCCCCAGAGAACTCCATACCCAGCATTTCAGAGCGCACAGGAGCAGCTCGCTTTAAAGATAAGAAGTTTGTGGCCACCCCACCAGTTTAATTTTCCAACTGGGTGTATTTCCGAGGTGCCGTCCACAGCGTTAGACACCCCCGCCAACACCAGAGGGCTGCGGGGCTCCCACACTGATGGAAATCTCCGTGTCGGGGGGGGAAAAACAACCTGTTTCCCACTAGCAAACGGTGTCAGGAGGGAAACAAGTTTGCCCCCTTCACCGTTATCAAGATCCCGCGGTTTGCGGCTCCCGGAGCGGGATTTCCCCCCANTGTCGGGGGGGGGAAAAACAACCTGTTTCCCACTAGCAAACGGTGTCAGGAGGGAAACAAGTTTGCCCCCTTCACCGTTATCAAGATCCCGCGGTTTGCGGCTCCCGGAGCGGGATTTCCCCCCACCTCCGAAGCCCCCGGCCCACCTGAAGAAGCCCTTGCAGCCCTCGCAGGTCATGGCGTTGAAGTGGAAGCCGGTGGCTCTGTCCCCGCAGACGCCGCAGATCCGGGGGACGTTCCTGTCGAAGTCAGCGGCGGCCTCGGGGACGGACGTGCTGGCGGCCACGGGCTCCACGTCTGGGGGAGCACACAACACCAGGTATTTATTTTGCCAAGCCATCACACCTTCACTGTCTCATTTCTAATCTCCTTTCGCTTCGCCCAACCCAGTTTAATGCAAAGGAACAGCTTTTCCTTGGCTTCAGCACCATTTGGCAAGAGAAACTTCTATATTCCCTTGGGCTCTGTGTATTAACGCCACCAAAAGTCAGGGTCTAGATAGCTTTTAATATGTTTTCAGTACATCTTTCCCATCTACCCAGTAAAATTAGATCTCCTTTTCCCACACGCGCGGCCTTAAACACACCGTAGGACATAGAGTAATTTTGGGGGCTTCAGTAGGAGAAATCCCATAGCCCGCCCCAACCCCAAATTGGTTTTTGCTCCTTTGTGTGTGCTTTTTAAAAGCCTCGAAGGGACCAGGATTCACGCAGCTCGATGCTGCAAAACCACAGGGGAAGAGCCCGCGGTGCCGAATTTCCCGTGTGCATGGGCAGAAAGCGGCACCGGCACACGCGGCTCCCGTAAGCCAGAAAAATCCCAAACGCCGCTCGAGAAAACCTTGTTTAAAAAAAAATACCACCCCAAAAGGGAGGTAAACAAGGGAGGAAACGGCGCTCCCAACGCAGATGGCTGAAATTGGTATTAAAATGGGGCTTTTCATTGACTTTCTCTGGCTTGCAACAGGAGCCTGTTTGGTATTAGAATCAGTATCTAAAAGCGTGGGGAAAATAAAAGTTTTCACGGTACCAAATCTCGGTGAAGCCCACACGGGGCTGCGGTCTCAGCATTTCGCTCGGACGGGCTGTCTGTGGCCCAGCGGCTCCCGTGCCTCAGTTTCCCCACACACAGGGCAGAGTTGCCCCTTTGGCGCGTCTCAGGGTGAGAATTTTGAGTTGAATCGAGAGCTTCAAACGAGATTTGTTTGTTTGTTTCTTTTAGGTACGGCCCAATCCCGAGCCCAGGATTGGCGGTTTGGCCTCCCCAGTGCCCAGCGCTGTGCTGGTCGCACTGGCCACACCAGTGCTGGCACAAGCTAGGATGCTGGTGGCCTTTTTGGCCACGTGGGCGACTCAGCACGGTCGACGGCCCCGGCGTTTTTAATGGGAGCCTGTGCTGCTTGGAGAAACCTCCCAGGAACAGACGGGCACAGGAAGGAGAACGCTCACCTGTGTCGGGCAGGTACGCCATGCCCTGCTGGTGCATCTCCCAGGAGCCCTGGAGCTGCGACATGGAGCCGCCTGCAATCCAAAAGACAAAACAGGACCCGGTCTGAGACAGATTAACAACTCACGGAGGCCGACAAGTCAAAGGAGAACGTTGGGCCGTGCTCCCTGGTCCTGACCCCCTCGGAGAGCCGGGAGGACGAGGGGTGCTCAACTGGGCCCTGCACCCTCGCTAATACTTTCCTACAAGTTGAAATTTCACAATTCAGCGGCGTGAGAGCCGCTGGCACGCCTGGGATGGCACGGAGCTGAGCGGCTGCTATCTACACAGAGCCTGCGTGCCGCGAATCAACGGGATCAGCTGCAGCTTCTCCGTGCTTTACTCCTCGATTTAGGTGACGGCTGGACTCGATCTTAAGGGTCTCTTCCAGCCAAACTGATTCTGCGATTCTCCCTCCCTCCTCGTGTCGTTTTGTTCCTTCAGCCGCTCTGCTCACGGACGGGGAGCACCAGCCTAACGCGCTGTTAGGACAGGGCTAGGAAAAGGTTTTACTAAGTTGCTTTGCCTTCCTTGAGCTTCTCCTTAGGCCTGGCCGACCCGTCTTAGCAACGGGGGGTCGGGCTGGCTCGTCCCCATGGGTCACCCCACCGCTCAACACAAAGCCACAGCCCCAAACGACAATGGTGGCACCACGGAGGGGACAGCGGCTCTGCAGGGAGGGACGTGGGGACAATGGGGGGACAACGGGGGCCAGCGATGAGCCAAGAAGCTCCATGGGGTGGCGAGGAAGAGCGCGACACCGTGAACGGGGACACTGACACCTCCAGCGAGGGGAAAGCAGGTGCTGATGCCACCGAGCCAACCTCAGAGGGGTCTCCCCCCACCTTTGTCACACCTCTTGCTTCCTCCAGCTCTTAATTAACAAAGCCAGGCTCTCATTAGAGAGCGATACGCCCGTGCCGGACGCGATTCCCGCGTGGACGACGGCGCCGCCTCAACCTCCCGGCTGTGACTTCTTGGAAAACGTGACTCAGCCCCGAACGAAGGGAAGTGACGTGGGGTGGAGTTTCCCCTCCGCCCCCAAAGGCTCGTTCATCAGAGCCGACGTTCGGCCATCGCCCCTCGGAACAATTTGTGCGGGAAGCGCCGACCTCCCCCGAGCGGGAACCCCTTTTGTAGCCGGTTAAGGGCAAAACCGCAGCCACCCGGTTGTCACCGAGCAGCCCTGCTTTGCTAAATCTGGGATTTTCGCATTCCCAAGGCACCACATCCATGCACGTTCAGGAAATTTCAATTTTCAGATTATTTTCGGGGTGGGGGGGGGGCGGTTTGAACCGTCACGGCAGCAAAGCTGAAACAGCCAGGAGATGCTGGCGGGGAAGGGCCCTGCGGTGTAATTAGCAACCGGAGCTCTCGGCCGGGTGACAAAGGGACACAAAAGCCACCAGGGCTGAGGTTTAAAGCCATGGGAAAAATCTCACCTGCGGGAGAGACCCAGAGGGGAAAAAACCCAGCACAACTAAGCCCCAGTAATAAGTAATAAGCCCGTTGTCTCGTGTTTTATCACTTTCCCTTTCCCCCGGCCAGCTTGCGAAACTCCCGCTCGCAGCTCCGTGGGACTTGGCAGAAGGGAAAAGGCTTCGGAGGACGGTTTCTCCCGCTGAAAACCCCCCCTCACCCTCTGCGTAAGCACCAAAACGCCTCCATCCTTCCTCTAAAGCCGCAGCGACACCCCAGGCAAAGCCAGAGCCAAAACCCAGCGCCAGGGCTGCTTGTGGGGCTGCTGCTCCGCTCGCCCCACACATCCCGCACGGGCAAAGCCAGAAATGCGTTTTTAACAGTGTAAGAAACACCAGAAGCAAGAGCAGGGCTTCGTCTGGCCGAGGAGACGGGTTTATATCCAGCCAACAGCTCAGGCTTCGCTGAGATTTTGGGGAGAAACCAAGCGGGTTAAGGAACAGCCGAACACTCCCAGAAAACAAGAGCAACGTTTCATTAAAGAGCCTTTGAAGTCCTCGGTGTTTCGAGGCTCCCGTCCTTAAACATGTCCAGGATGCAGAAAATAAACCGTGACAATACCGTGGAAGTATTTGTCACGTTCTCAGTATCTCGCTTGCTCCATCAGAACGCATTTTTTTGGTTGGTTTGTTCGCCAAGCAAAACGAAACCAAAAACGGGAGGTTTGGGGATGTTGATTTACGGAGGGGGTCTGGGGATGCGGATTTACGG
>VWYH01009026.1:25456-55888 GCA_013399365.1 Pampusana beccarii
GTTTGGGGATGCGGATTTACGGGGGGGGTCTGGGGATGCGGATTTACGGGGGGGGTCTGGGACGGGCGCTCAGCCCACAGCACCGTTGACATGTCAGAACAAGGCGCCCTCGCCGAGCCCCTGGCGGCACACGCGCCTTTCCAGCAGCTTTTCCCGGTGCAAATCGGCCTATTCACGAGAGCTCGTTGCGGCATGCGAGCAACCCCCTCTTCTCTTTTGATGAAAGACAATTAAATAATTTCCTTCTGTCGCTCCAGGGATTATTTCGCTGCCTGCGATGAGATTGATGAGACGGCGGATCGACGGGTCCTGCGAGGAGGGAGCAGCGGATCCTGCACGAGCGGGGATGGGATCACAATTATTTTGGGTGGGAAAGACCCTGAAGATCGAGTCCAACCGTTCACCCAACGCTGGCACTAAAATGTCCCCAAGACCCTCGTCTGTTCGCCCCCCAGGGATGGCGACTCCAGTACTGCCCTGGGCAACCTGGGCAATGCCAAACAGCCGTTTTTGTGAAGAAATCACCCCAAATTTCCACCCTCAGCCTCCCCAGTGCAACTTGAGGCCGTTTCCTCTCATCCTGGCACTTGGGAGCAAAACCAACTATTTCTTGCAAGACCCGGAGTGGCCACAACCTCCCAGGTAGAGCCAACGAGCCCAGTGGCATCGGGAGACCAACAGCTCTTTATTACCTGATGCAAGTCAGCTCACGCCACCCCTTCCTCCCTTAATTTGATGAGATGTTCGCCTCTGCGAACGCCCCCAGACCGAGGCCGGAGGCTCCTCCATGGCAGGGAACACGTACGGGTGACAATTCCCGCTCCGGACGTGTGCAAGCAACACGTCCCTGCGGTGACATCGCCGAGGGTCCGGCTGCGTGAGAACCGCAGGAGCTCCAGAGGCGAGCCCCGAGGTCAGAGAGACTTTAAAACACGTTTAAAAACATCCCTCTCGAAGGAACAGGGTGCTAACCTCATTCCTCGTGAGGAATCGGGCGCTCACGTGCTCCCAAAACGCGTTGTGGCGCGGGCGCCAGCGAGCCCGGGGACACGCTGAACCCGATTACGGTCACCAGTGCTCCCAGTAACGCGGTTAGGAGCTGACATCTGAGCAGCCACGGCCCTGGCAGCGGAGCTCAATTGAAAATAAGCATTGACAGAGGAAAAATCAGGTCTGTTCTCAGCCCGGCGAGGCTCTCGCCATCACCGCTGAGCATCCTCCCCATCGCATCCAGCACTGGGATCCAGGGGGAGCAGAGGGGACGCACCGGAGTCCCCAGATACCCATGGTGGGGTTTCCGGGGTCATCGCCACAGGGACACGACCCTTCCCGAGGCTTTTGTGAGGGACGATGGCTCTGCAAAGGTGTCGGAGCAGCTCCGCAGGGCTGCACGTGCTGCAAAACGCATCCAAAGGATGGTCTAGAGATGCTGGGTGTGCTTCTCCTGCCAGACAGGAGCCAGGGACTGGAGTCCAGGCACAAATCGCATCAATTCGCGGGTGGGAAAGTGCAGGAAAAGCTTGTGCAGCAAGGCTGGAAGGGGGTGAGGGAGATGAGCATCACGGTGCAAACCCATGGTGCTGAGATACAGAAGGAAAAGCCCCCCCGACCATTTACAAGCTGTCCTACCACATCAGCCAAAGATCTTCACAGGATCTCACGGCGCAGTTAGGCAACACATCCTTACGCATACAGGTAAAAGCAGAACAATATTTCTAAAGCGCCATTCCCCGACGGGGAGGAACGGAAGAAACAGATCTGCAGATTACGGCTGGGGCACCGCGTCAGAAAATACCTGCGGCCTGAGTCCTCGCTGCACCACACGTGGTCATTTCAGCCATGAAAAACGAGACCGAGCGCTCGGTGCGGAGCGTACCTGGGTCTGCGAGCCGGGGAGACCCCGGCCCGCATGCGAGAGGCAGCTGGGTCGCTTTAATATGGGATTTTTGTTCTTATTGCCCCATTATTTCACGCAAAAAGAACAAAAAAAATCCTTCTAAGTGAGAAACTCGAGTGGCAGTAAATAGCCGGGTTCTAAGTGCGTTTTTCAAGTGATCTACAAGACGCCCCGCAATATTTCAACCTCGCCACCGTTCAGAGTGAGGATCAACCATCAGAAAGGAAAAAAAAGAATCCTTATATAAAATTGGTATCTATACCGATCCAGGATTCGAGGGACAGTCACGTTCAGCCGCTGCCACCAACACCCCCAGCTCCTTTTCCACCTTTCCAGCCGCTCCTCCCCGAGCCCGCAGCATTAAATGGGATTTTTTTTTCCTCCCCCAATACATTGAAAAAGCGACTTAACCAATTCTTTGGGCATCTCGCGGGGCACAAGCCGCGGTGCCTCATTTCCTGAGGATGTTACTCACGACCGAGAAGCGCCGGTGGTCACCAAACCCACGCCTGGCGGGCCAGAAAACCTGGGGACGGTGACAGAAAAACAACCCCCGCGGGGTTCGGTTTGCGCTGGGTTGGTTTCACTCGGAAGCTGCCGCATGTGTTTGTGATTTAAGGGAAAAAGGCGGCTGTGAGACACCGAACTGGGTTATCCCAAAACCAGCTGCTGGTATGGTGCTGTATTTACAACCAGAATTTCAGATTCTGGTGCAAATACCTGTCTGCAATACCTGAATTATGGTTACAGCCAAATCCAGTTACACTGCACCCAGCACAGGAAAGAAACATTTTGCTCCTGTTCTGCTAGAAAAACCCGGAAAACACCAGATTTTCCCAGCTTAGCGCTTCACCCCGTGCTCTGACAGCGCACGTGGACCTTCCAGAGCCGGGCTTAAGTGCTTCCCAGCTCCGGTTTAGCCTAAACCCTTCCCAGCAGCCTAAGCCAGGCTGCAATCCCAGCAAGTTCTAGCAAGGCCGAGAGCTCCAGGAGGACACGGTCTGGGTGACACCCCGCTCATGGAATTACACAATAGTGATGGATGGAAGAGACCAAGGTCAAGTCCAACCGTAACCCAATGCTGGCACTAAAATGTCCCCAAGACCCTCGTCTGTTCACCCCCCAGGGATGGCGACTCCAGCACTGCCCTGGGCAATGCCCGACAGCCCTTTGGGGAAGAAACCACCCCAATATCCCAATATCCAGGATTCTCACCCAGCCCCATCCAGCCCGCCCCGGGATGTCTCGGTGTGCGATTTTACTCCCGACAGCCCCAGCACACAACGGCCGCTTCCTCCTTCCACGTTTTCACTCCTTATCTGGAGTTCCTCCTCACGTTCCCAACGGAAACTCTGCCTTTCGCTGAGTCGGCGCGATTTCCACGCCGATACCGGTGCCCGCGCAGCCGGGTGATTGCGGGGCACGGCAAGGACGGGTCAAAGAGAAAACTCCGCTCCTGCAAACCCGGGGCAGCAATTATCTCGCAGACTCTTCTTCGTGCCACCCAAACCCTCCCTGGGTTCCAACCGTGCGCTCCTCTCGCTCCAAATTCCTTCGTCGCCGCCTTTGTTTCCCAATGGCCCATTCCTGGGTAAGAGGAAACATTTCTCCCCTATTCCAAAAAGCTCCGGAAAAGGCCAAGGGAAAACGCCCCTGCACGCTGTAAATTCCACGCTCCTTCCGAGCTGCTCCCTTGTGTCGAAATCTATGCAAACGCGTTCTTGCTAAGAATGCAAATTGCCCTGTCGTGCTGCACCGGAGCACGAAGCCGCACCGAGAACACACAACCCCCCAGGGACTCCCCAGACAGATTTCCTACTGAAAATACATCGGTTATATCACTTATTAACCTGTATTTGGGTTTTTTTTTTGCTAGGGATGGAGGAAAGACTTCAGCTGATTAAGCTGCAGGATAATACTGAAGTCTGCATAGAAATCATCTACTGAAGTCTGCATAGAAATAACAATCTGCCAAAGACGTGCCCTAAATTTGGGAGGGGAACCGAAGCTTGGCCGAAAAAGAGAATTCAAACCTTTGTCCCTCAAACTGGAGCCAGTGCCAGGAGCCGAGCGTCCAGCTGCAGCTTCTCTGCAAAAAGCACCAAAAGCCATGCAGGAAAAGTCCAGAATGGAAGGGCTGGGAGATTCGCAAAGTCCTGGCGCACGTGGAAAAGTTCGGGCTGCTCGGGCGGCCTTTGAAATAATAAAGCGATTTACCCAGATGGCAGCAGAGAGGAGACGTGCGAGGCCGCTTGTCCTGGAAGCGCATTACGGTAGATCTTTGCTGCAAAAGGGCTAAAATACCCCGTTACGCCCGCAAATTTAATTTTGCGGCAAGCAAAACCCTCTCGTGAAAGGGGAAAAAATGACTTTTGAAGCCCCTTGCGTCTCGTGGAGCTGCCGCCATGGCAGATTTTTCTGCCCTGCTGCCTTATCTCCTACATCGTGGTAGGACATTTCGTTTATTAGGGGGTGAAAGACACCGACAGGGAGAAAACCGCATTTGGAGAAGCGGCGAGCGAGAGAAAATGGGATTTGTGGCTGGTTAGTCACCCTAAACCAACAGCGGAGGAGCACAAGCCTTGACCAGCCCTCCAACAAAACCCAGATTTTCTGGTTTAAGAGAGATCCCGCTCCAGCGCCGAGCTGGTTTCCCAGGAATTTGGCGTTACCCCAGACAGTAAGTGCCATTAAAAGAGCCTTATTGTTGAAAAAGGGAAAAAAAAAAGCTCCTAATATACAGAATTAACAAGACCGAAAGCCTCATTGTGTTCAAGCAGGTTGCAAGATGACGGCGGGAGCTGCCAGGTTTTGGGTGTGATGTGACCCAAAATAAACTGATGAACCTCTGGATCTTTTTGCACTGAATGAAGCTGGAGCATCATACGAGGATATTTCCCATTTTGGGGAGAAAAAGTCATGTCGTGAGGCCGCCCCCCAACCAGAAATATTCACATTATGCAGATGCAAGAGGGTATGAGCTCCAGGTGAACATCCCAGGGACCAGAATAACTCTCAGCAGAAGGAGCTCTAGAAGCCCAGCTTGCCTTCTCATTCATTAATTACATTAATTCTTTGCTTTCTTGCCCCCCACCTGAATTCCAGCCCGTGCACCAAACCCCTCCAGCCCAAGCTTCACTTTTCCCAAAACCTCTTTACCTGGTGAAAACAGCACCAAGCAAAATAACTCCCCTTGCCCAATAGGGCACAAGAGCCTCGGAGAGATGCGGAAAAGAGATTTTCGGACCACATTTCCCGGGGCGTCGCGTCCGAGCTCCACATGTGGCAGCCGGTGACACCGAGGTGACTCAAACCCCACAGGTGCGACCCAGGACGCGGCGTTTTCCGCAAAACTAAGCAAGTCTAAATATAGCCCCGGCTTGTATCTTATCTGCATCCTGTTAAACGGGGTATTTATTATCCCAGCGCTCATTTATAAGGGGAAAAAAAAAACCCACGTCAGCGCTATCGACGTCTCGGCGGCGGGGAGCGAAGGCTTTACGGACCCGAGGGGACAAAGGGGACAAAAAGGGGACCAGGGAATGGCCGCTGGCCCCATCACCTCGCTCCAGGTTTCTTGCCCAAGAGGGTTGGAAAAGACGGAGCGATGATAAAACAGGAGGCGTTTGGGGTGTTTTGTGTTGGGAAATTAAAATAACGCCTACGCGAGCTGGGCATCCAGCTGGTAGAAGCCATAAAATCATCAAATTTTGGTTGGAAAAGCCCCTCGAGATCATGGAGTCCAAGCATTCACCCAACGCTGGCACTAAAATGTCCCCAAGAACCTCATCTGTTCACCCCCCAGGGATGGCGAGTCCACCACAGCCTGGTCAATGCAACGAAATCACCCCAAATTTCCACCCTGGTGCATCTTGAGGCCGTTGCCCCTCGCCCCATCCCTTGTTCCTCACCTCCGGCGCTTCCACCACAAAACCTCCAGGAACAGCGAAAAACGCGCAAGGTTTTTTGTTGAAAACAGGAGATTCACTCACCAACTTCCCACTGATCGGGGGGAAAAGAGAGAAACCAGAGCTCAGGAGTCGCGTCGGCAGGTCCCGGCGCCTTGGGCACGCACCGCGTATTCCTGGCAATGAGGAAACTGCTTTTAGATCTACAGATAAAGGTTCCAGGTATTGCGGTTTTATATTTATTTTTTTTTTTTTCCACCGCTTTTACACCCCGTTTCCATTTATTAGTAGCCAAAAGTCGCTCGCGCGGCAAGGTTCGCGCCCATACCGCCGTTAAACGCCGCAGATAAGGAAATTGCGCTCGAGCTGCGGGTGATTCAGCAAAGACTCAAACTAAAAGCGGAGGAGGTGGCACCGGTGGCTCCGGAGGTCCCAAGTGACACCAAAAATCCCTCGGCTGGGCCAGGGGACCATTCCTTAGTGTCACATCGGCTTTTTCAGGTCACTGCTGAGAAGCTGCATTTTTAAAGCTTTTGGGAGCCTCTGACCTTCCTTATCTCGCTGGACTTTTGCTCCTCTTGTCACTTGTGTCCCTCACGCCCTGGTTTAACCGTCCCTCCCTGTCCCAACCCCGGGGCACAAGTTGTCTTAATGGGCTGGGAGACAAACACCAGCACACACGCCTTATTTAAAGAAAAAAAAAAAAAAACCCACGTATTTTCATTTTTAGAAGAGAATAATTCAACTGGAATGGGCCTATGACAATCAGCCAGCCCAGCTCTGCTTTTATTCCACCTGGTTCTTCATTTCTCCTCCTCCACAGCAGGTCCCACAAATTCAACACAAAAATCCCACAATCTGCTGTAAAGTGTGGGTCAGTGTCTCTGCTTTGGGAAGCAGTTCCATGTGCGTTTCTCTCATTTTGGGGGGTTATATTTTAACTATTTTAATTGCAAAGTGTTCTAAATTAAGGCCGCTGTCTCATCACCACCATGGGGTGTTGCAGGGATGGCGACTCCAGCACTGCCCTGGGCAGCCTGTTCAACACCCAACAGCCCTTTGGGGAAGAAATCACCCCAAATTTCCACCCTCAGCCTCCCCGGCGCAACCTGAGGCCGTTTCCTCTCATCCCATCACTTTCCACATGAAGACACCGACACCCTTTAAAACAAATCGTCACTTTTGAGCTGCCACCCGCATGGTATTCAAATACAGACCACTGTGCGTAAAACCTGCAAGACGCCCCCAAAACGGGACACCCCGTGGGATTTAATTCCTCCCACACAACGCGGTTTTGGGCAAGTCCCTTGTAGCTGTGGTCCATGCCACAACAAAACAGCCCCACGTCTCTTCTGGGGGGCTGATTGCCCTCGTTAGGGGCTGTAATTAGCACCAGGAGGGTCACGGTCAGGCCTTCCCCAGGTGCTGTGCTCATGTTCCCTTACAGAAGCACAGGAAAAGCGCCACAACATCTTCCTCCCCATCACCTTCATTGCAATGGAGGGACAGACCCGCTCACAACCACTCGTAATTCTGATTATTCACCTCCCGGTGAGCCGCGTTTCAATTTCGAAAGTTTTGGGCCAGACCGACTTTGCTTCGGTTCAGCGACAACAGGTTAAAAATTATTCCTGTGTGCACAGGCACCTCCCCGGTGAGCTATTAAATGGGAAAAGAGGCCAGAATAGCCAGTTATTTTGTTTCGAGCGCACCGCGATTCAGAAAATAAACGCCGAGCAAAAAAACTGAGCCGAGGCGAATTCCTCCCTGATGAAAACACCTATTTGTGCTTCACGCTTTTGTAATTCCAAATCCCCGGGCGAGATCTCGCACCTGATGCGTTTGCAGCCCGATCTCGGGCAGATATCGGCCAACGCCTCCCGATCCGATTCGACTCCGTTTTAACCGGCTGCTCCGGAGAAGGAAGACGAGGTTTTATTCAAATGAGTAATTAATTACGGCCGTAACTTCCTCCCCCAGAGCAGACGGGTTGAACATTCCGCCCGACCCGCACCGAGGCACTGACCGAGACACGGAGGAAGGAGATGTCTGTCTGTCTGTCGGGGTGGGGGGGACACGTGTCGCCCCAAAATCGCTGGTGCTGCTCGAAGCGAGTCCTGGGAGGAAGATGAGTCAGTGCCCGGCTCGTGTGGGAGGGGAACGCGCCGCAAAGCGCCGGTTTCTGGGGAAAAAACCACCTTCTGGAGAAACTCTGAGTGCTCAAAGCTCCAGCCCCGGGCACAAAAAAGTGCCAAAAAAAGAAAATCATAAAAAGAGGAAGGAGCAGCTCAAGCCCAGAGAAAAACCACCTTAACCTGCCCAATATCTGCAACCCCCAGGGCCCTTTGGGTGCTCGGTAACCTAAAAAATAACACACACCCCCACACACCCCCCCGCGCTTTCTGGCGTCGGAGCTGCAGGAAAAGTCCCGGTACCTTCGTTTTCGCTGTGCTGGGAACTCGGGGCTGGAAATCCCGGCGGTCACATCGGAGACGGATGGAAAGTCACTGGGGAACGACAAACAAGTGACATTAGGGGCCACAACTGGCTTTTGATACCTTCCCCCCCCCTTATAAAAAACAACTTAATTAGGAGATTAAGTTGAAGGTGCTTTTTGAAGCTGATTGGTAATCAGGCATTTGTCTGAGTGGGAGACCAGGCTGGAAACCCCAAACCATCAGTTAAGGACCCCAAAAGCATCCTGATAATTCACCAGCTTCAGAGCCCCCCCCAAAAGGGGATGGGGAGCCCCAAAGAGGGACACATGGGGAGGGGGGGCAGGGGGGATATCGCAGGGCAGGGGGTGAAGCTTGGGAAGGGGCTCGGGGTGCAGAGGGGAAACGGGGGTTCACACAAACAAGGGGTATGTGACTGAATCTGGTTTCTCCCCATCCTCACACTGAACTCAGAGAGCCCAGAAATGACGAATCAGACAGAATTTTGTGGGGAAGAGATGACAAAGACCCCCCCTAAACCCAAGGGAACCCCAGTTTTGGCAGAGGGAACACTTAACAGCCCAGAGAGCCCCCAGCTGAGGGGAGACACAGGGGGCTCCCCCAAACAAGGAGGAACAACACAGGGAGCCCCATGCGGGACCCCAAACCCGGGAGCACAGAGAGCACCAGGGGGGTCCCCAATACCCACATGAGACCCTCAAACTGGGGGGACTCAGTGCACCCCCAAACCCCCATGGGACCCTCTAACTAGCACAGAGCATACACAGACTACGCGGGGGTGACCCCCTGCGCCTCCAGCCACAGGGGACACCAGTTTCCCCCCCCCGCCCGTGTCCCCCGCTCCGTGGCAACAGCCACCCCCCCGGGGACAGTGTCACCCGTGGCACGGCGACCAGCGGCGCTACTGCCGGCCCCGAGAGCCGGGCGGCAGCGGGCATGGAGCGGGGGTGCCCCCGTACCAACAGCGTCCCCCCGGCGCCCCCAGCCCGGCCCCGGTACCTGCGCTCCCGACGCCACCACCCCCAGCCCCCCCACGCTGACCGGAGCCGCCTTTTGACGGGAACCGGCCGGCTCCGCGCCCCGCCCCTCCCGGGGCCACGCCCCCCTGGAGGCCACGCCTCTTCCCCGCCCCGCCAATGGCAGCACGGCACAGCCTCGGCTCCGCCCCCCGCGTGGGCGTGTCAGCTCGGGCTCCGCCCACTAGCACCATATAAGGTTGGTGATGGGCGAGTCCCCGCCCACTAGGGGCGTGGCGAGGGCTGGCGGGAGATCGCACGTGGCTGCCGGTCCCCGCGGGGGCTCCCCCGGCGCTGCCCGGGCTTGGGGACCCGAACCGCGCTGCGCTGCCCGCTCCACAGCTTCGGCCCGGGCCCTGCCCGCGTTGCCCCGCTCCCGGGGCTGGTGAGGAGCCCTGTGCTCTGCCAGTGGCTTCGGGGACGCTGCTGGGAGGTTGGGTGCTGCTGCCGGGCGCTTTTTGTGGGCACAACCCCTCTAGAAAGTGCAGCGTGTTCAAGGAGCTCACCCGTTTCCTCCTGGCCTGCGGTCAGTCCCTTAGTGGGACAGGACAAACGTCACCAGTACGATAGTGCCCCCCTCGACGCTCCTGGGCAAACTGTCTCCCTGTAGCATCAGGCCCTGAGCACCTTTGGGTGTCCCCACCGTGTTTCACCTTCGCTCCAGTGCCTCTTGGAAGTCCAGGGGTTACAAAGCTCCATCCCTGGAGCTGGCGGCGGTTCAGAGGCTGCTTCTCTTCCTGATTCCTAAGCAATAAACCACCACGTGCTGGGAGCGCTCGCCACGTCCATCACCTGGCAAACAACCTTCGTCTCGCTTGCGCAGCTGCAGGATTCGCTGGGCTCATCTCCCTCCTCTCCCCATTTTGGGAGGACACCCGAGAGACCCGCCACCGCGCTCTGCACAGCCCCGATCTGATCGCAACCCGGTGAGAGTTCTCAGATTTGCTTAGATCAGATAAAGGGCAGAGGGGAGCTGATTCATCTCCTGCCTCCAGACCAGAGAGCAGCATCTGCAAGAGCCTCTGTGCAGCTGAGATGTGTTCGGCCGAGGGTGGGCAGGTTCCTGGCTTTTTGCAGCCTCCAAACAGCCCAGAGCACAACCCCTGTGAAGCCCTCCCAGGCCTGGAGGCCAAAGACCCACAGGACACGTGGGGTTCGGCTGCTCCCGCGGGACCTGGTGGTATTTGGGACAACACAACGAGGCCACGAGACCTAGGCCACTCAAAATCCCATTAATGTGACGTGAGTCAAACTGGGAGCATGGGGGTTTGGGCTGAGCTGGTTCAGCCGGTGTCGCAGCCCCAACCCGGAGCTGTTCCATCACCCGGGCACCTTACACCCCCAGGCTGAAAAACCTCAGGTGCTTGGCAGTTTTTCCCTTTCCATCCTAAAAAATAAACATTTGGGATGCCACCATCAGCAACGCGTTATAAAGCGGCAAGAAATGTTTCAGCAGAGCCCCCGTGTGATGCTCCTGGGGTTTATCAAGTGTCCCTTAAACCCAAAATCCCCGGAGAAAAGGAGGCAGGCGGCAATCGCCGCCCCCCCGCTGCAATCACCGGGTTCACGGCTCTAACCTGCGTGGGGAAAGCGCCTCGCTAACCGCTTCCCAATTGATTTAATGAGGCCGACGAGAGAAAACGACGTCTGGGAAGAAATGGGAGCTCATCAGAGGCAATTTGGCGGCGCGGAACCTTTTTCGGGAGGGCGGGGAACGGGCTGCGGCCGGGGCCGGGGTGACTTTGCAGGGGAGAAGCTGCTCATCCCCATCCCACCGTTGTTGTTTTGCACCATCGCAGCCGTTTGAACGGTAAAATTCGCCCAGCGGACGCCGCGCTGACCTCGCTGAGCCTGGACCGGCACGACGAGCTCCACAACCCCATAAAAACCCCCACATTTCACCTTTTCCCGCATCCCCGGCCACGTCCGTGCCCTGAGCTACAGGGCAGGTTTGCAGCACGGGAGCTTTAATTTGTTCTTCCTTTCATGTGGTGGGTAGAGCGGCTTCCCAGCCGCTCTCCCGCTGTTTTCCACCTTGCGCGAGCGATGGGGCCGGGCCCGGTGCTGCTGCGCTCCCCAGCACGTCCGGGCGAGAATCCCCCGGATTTCACACGGATCCCACGCACGGGGATTTAATTCTTGGTGGGAATGGGGACTGAGAGCTGTGACCCCCCTAGAGCTGTGACCCCCCCAATGCTGTGACTCCCCCAATGCTGTGACCCCCCCAGTGCTGTGACACCCCCAGACCAGTGTCCCCCCAGAGCTGTGACCCCCCCAGTGCTGTGAGCCCCCCAAAACTGTGACCCCCCAGAACTGCGACCCCTGCCAGACCAGTGTCCCCCCAACGCTGTGACCCCCCCAGTGCTGCGAGCCCCCCAAAACTGTGACCCCCCAGAACTGCGACCCCTGCCAGACCAGTGTCCCCCCAGAGCTGTGACCCCCCCAGTGCTGCGAGCCCCCCAAAACTGTGACCCCCCAGAACTGCGACCCCTGCCAGACCAGTGTCCCCCCAGAGCTGTGACCCCCCCAGTGCTGCGAGCCCCCCAAAACTGTGACCCCCCAGAACTGCGACCCCTGCCAGACCAGTGTCCCCCCAGAGCTGTGACCCCCCCAGTGCTGCGAGCCCCCCAAAACTGTGACCCCCCAGAACTGCGACCCCTGCCAGACCAGTGTCCCCCCAATGCTGTGACGCCCCCAGAACTGTGGCCCCCCAATGCTGTGACACCCCCAGATCTGTGACCCCTCTAGAACTGTGACCCCCCCAGACCAGTGTCCCCCCAATGCTGTGACCCCCCCAGAGCTGTGACCCTCCCAAGCTGTGACCCCCAAAGCAGTGCCCCCCAGCACAGGGCCGATCCCACTCCCTGGGGTGACTCAGCTCTTGCTCCATCCCCGGGGAGCGAAGGTTTCTTGGGAAGCGGTTGCAAAATCCCCGTGTGCCCCACGGGGTGCGGCTCATGTCCCACCCCCTCGCCAGCTTCGGGGTAAAAACGGGTTGAAAACGGCAAGAAAAGGGGTTAAACTGGGGATACACCGCACTGAGAGGGGCTGCGGGGTTGGAGTTCGGGGGAACCGCTGTGGGGATTCTCTGTTGTCTGATACAGGGTTGATCTCGCCCCACAGCTCATCCCGGGGTGTCCGTGTGGGTTTCCCCCCCATCCCCGTCTGTCTGTCCCGCACCCAGCACCTTCCAACCACCTCAGGGGTGACGGGGGGTGCACGGCCCAAAATGAGGCAATTAGGGGGATGCAATTAGTGCAAGAGGGGGAGGCGAGCTGAGCATTTTGCTCCTGGGAAGGAGAGAATAAATGATCCAGAATAAACGATCCAGAAAGTTTCCATCGGCACCTCCGTCCGGAGCACCCGAGGACGGTGGAAATATCTCCCATAAACCTAGTTTTGGTGATTTGGGCAATTATGAGGGGAAGGAATTCAGTTTTCCACTGAGCTCTCGAGTTTACTGCAGCATTTAAAAAAAGGCAGCGTTTGCGTGGTAGCAGGTTTATGATACAAATATTGAAGCAAATCAGGTGTTTTTGCTTGTTCCTACCCGGAGCTGTTGGGGCTGGGGGTGATGGGAGGAAAGGGCTGGTTGGACGGTTATTTCCCGAAATTTAGAGGTTTTGCTGGGCTGAACCGGCTGCTGCCTGGGGGCCTTCGAGCCGTGAAATGAGGGGAAAAAATAAGAAATAAAAACGTCAGGAGAGTCTGGAGGGGATGATCAAGGAGATGGAGCAAAGACCAAGAGCCTGGGGCTGCTGTCACAAGGGCGGAGACCCCGCACGGCTGTTTTGGGGAGAAATGGGGGGATTTGGGCTTTTTTCTGCCCTTGTACTGCTGTGGAAAGGGCTCGTACTGGGACAGGTGCCCTCATACTGGTGCGGAAGGGGCTCATACGGGGACAAAGGCCCTCATACGGGTATGGAAGAGTCCCGTACTGGGACGGGTGCCCTCATACTGGTGCGTGTAGGTCCCACACTGGTTCTACACCGGTCCCACCGCCCCCCCCCCGGATTTTCCCGCCCCCGCGCATTCGCGCGCTCTTCCGCCACGCCCTTTCCGCGCGTGCGCATGCGCGGTCGGGGCGTGACGCACGTGGCCACGCCCCGACCGCCCACGCGGCTCTGGCGCACGCGCAGTTGCGCTCACGCCCCTCAACCCCACCCAAAGGGGAGGGGCCGTGGGCACCGCCCTCCGCAGCGGCGCGGCGCATGCGCGTTGGTGGTGGGGCGCGCCCGGGCGGGGCGTGTCGTCACGGTGGGCGGTGCCCCATAAGCCACGCCCATTTTTTTTTTCACTGGGTGTGGCGTTGATGAGGGGGCGTGAGTCATCGGAACCCCGCCCCTCCGCCCTGCGCTGTGCGCCTGCGCTGACTGAGGTGGGCGGGGCGAATTCTGGCTCCGCCCATCATGCAAACACCGCGTTGTCATAGCGACAGCGGCTGCGCGGGAGGAGGCGAAGCTGCGGCGGCGGGTCCGGGGGGCTGTGAGGGGATTTTCGGGGTGTCCCCTGTTTGAAGGTGTCTCCGAAGGGGTGTTCCTCACGGGGGTGTTGGGGGGCAGCTTCCTGTGGGGTTGTTTGAGGGGAATATTCTTTTCTGGGGGTGTTTGAGGGTCTCTGTGAGGGGGTGTTTATGTGGGAGCAGTAGGCCCCTACGGGGAGGGCATCGTTGGGGGGGCGGGTGTCTCTTTTTTTGGGGTGCCTAAGAAGGCACAGCACTTTGTGGAGGTGGGATGTGCCTCTTTTGGGCACCCTGGGGGGCATAGAGTCTTAGTGGAGGTTGTTGGGTTCTGGGGGGGTGTCTCTGTTTGGAGGCACTGTGTGGAAACCAGTCTCTGTGGGGGTGTCTCTGTTTTTCAAAGGTGCCATAGGGCTCCGTGTGGGGGGTGAGATGGAGATGGCCCCCAGGGGTGTCTCTGTGGAAGTGTTGGGATGGAGCTGGTCCTGGGGGTGTCTCTGTGGAGGCATTGGGATGGGTCTCTGGGGGGGACAGGCTGTTCCCTTCACACCTGTAGTCCAGGGCGGGCTCTCCTCGTTGGCCAGAAGCAGCTTGAAAACCCGCCAAATGACCAGGAGCCGCTCTTGCTGCCTCTGCCGCAGGTCACACGGCGTTTCCACAGCTGCTGCGATGGGTTCCGTGCTTTCCCTCTCTGGCAACGGCGCTGCCGCCAGGCAGAGGCCGAAGGCTGAGGGTGGCGATGATGACGGACTCGACAGCCGGGACCGCGTGGAGGACATCTCAAAGTTTCCATATGTGGAGTTCACGGGCCAGGACAGCATCACCTGCCCCACCTGCCAAGGCACCGGCTGCATTCCCACAGGTGACGGCTTCTTCTGCTTTTAAGTACAAAAAAAACCCCATTGCTTATTTACACCAGCGACCTCGCAAGCAGGTAGGATCGGTTAACATGTTCCTTTTGCTTTCCAGAGCAGGTAAATGAGCTGGTGGCTCTCATACCCTACAGCGACCAGCGGCTTCGTCCGCAGAGGACGTAAGTGTGTAGTAAGTGAGGAGTTGCCTTTTGCAAAGAGCAAACAGGGCTCTTTTGTCATTTACTGCTGTAGCTTCACCTGGTCTGCAGCCTCTCCTTCGTTTAGTGGTTTGTTTTCATCCAAGTACGCCAACAAACACAATGTAAAGTGTAACTCTAAGTGCTTCCAGTGAAATCCCACTGTGGGGTGAACATGGAAACAATGATCCTACTCATACTTTTCATCCCCGTGCCCTTTACTGGTGCTTTTAGAAAGAAGCTGCCTTAGCAAGAGCAAAAATACTGGATTGTGAAAACACTCTGGGGGCAAAAATGATTCTTTGGTTACTCATTACTAAAAAATAAAGTGTTTAAAGGGTGACAGTTATGAGCAATTTCAGATGTTGAAAACATTAGAGCAGCCTGTCTGTGTCCCTTCCAGGGAAGAACAAAGAGAAGTTGTTTGCTGGGCTGGGTTTGGGTTCCAGGGGCTCTGGCAGCTGCGCTGTTGGGGTGACAGCGGTGTCCCTGTCCCTTGCAGGAAGCTCTACGTCCTGCTGTCCGTCCTGCTCTGCCTCCTGGTATCGGGGCTGGTGGTTTTCTTCCTCTTCCCACACTCGGTCTTGGTGGACGATGATGGTATTAAAGTGGTTCAGGTTTGGTTCGACAAGAAGAACTCCGTCGTCATTCTTGCAATCACGGTAAAGTTTTTGCGTCTCTGTGTTCCTGATGGAGTAAATTCCAGGCCGAGTTGCCAGGGAGGTCGCTGCTACTCGCGTTTTCCCCCTTCTTTCTGTCCAGGCCACGTTACGGATCAAAAACTCCAACTTCTACTCAGTGACGGTGACCAGCCTGACGAGCCAGGTGCAGTACATGAACACGGTGGTGGGGACCCAGCAGATCAGCAGCGTCTCCAGCATCCAGCCGCTGAGCGACAAACTGGTATTTATCTTCCGCTAGAACCATCACCAAATCCGGTGTGAAACCTGGGCACTCCTGCGAGTTAACTTGATGGTAGAATCAGAGAATTGTTTGGCTTGCGGGGGGACTTTAAAGATTATTTGATTCCGACCCGCCTCATGGGAATATAGTCTATCTCTACCTTAAATCTTCGCTCAGCGAAGTATTCTTGTGGCCGAAGTCGCCTGTGCTTTGTGCCCACCAGCTGAAAGAAGGTGGGAAATACCCCAAAAGAAGTGGATTCAAGCGAGCAAAACTGCATGTGAACGTATTTTTCTTTTCTCTTTCACAGGTGAATTTCACTGTGAAGGCGGAGCTGGGTGGACCATTCTCCTATGTGTAGTAAGGATTTACTACTCCTTGTATACAGCTTGGGAGAGGGCGGGTTTAAGCGGCTTTAATTAGAATTTGCTCTGGAAATGACATATTTTCTGCTAACTTCCTGGAAAGGAACAGTTTGCTAGAAATTACTCAAAAGGCCGCTTTGTCGGGATGTTGTGACGTGGTTTTTGGACCGTGTCTCGAGTTGATTTACCACCAGAGGGGAAAAAATATCATCAGAAAATACCGAGAAACACAAGTGCCTCTGCAACCCCACGCGGCCGCTGCTGACCTAGTTCTCTTGGTCTCTTGCAGCTTCTTTTGCACGTTTCCCAAGGTGAAGGTCCACAACATCGTGATCTTCATGAGGTGGGTGCTTCTCCGCTCTAAAGGGACTCGCGGGGATACGAGGGGATGCGAAGATTTGGCGTGTCAGCTTTTAATCCGGGCGAGTTGGCGCGGTTGGGTGAAATGTCAGACGGGGACGAGGCAACACCGGTTTGCTCCACGCTGAGTTTTCGCGGGGCTGCGCTCACCCGCTCTGCTCATCGCTGCTGTGAGCCAGAATCTGAGAACCTGCAGCTTTTGAGGGGGAAGATGAGATACGTGATGAGCGTAAAAACCCCCTGGGGGGTTGATTTCGATGGAGGAACCGCTGCTGCTGGTCCTGTCCCCACTAAACCGCTCTCCCCCCTCCCAGGACGTCGGTGAAGCTCTCGTACATCGGCCACGCCACGCAGAGCTCATTGGAGACGTACCACTACGTGGACTGCAGCACCAACTCCACGGCGGCCCCGGACCCGCTGCCTCGTCCCTTCTCGCTGCGCGGCGCGGCCGGAGCCAAGAATGAGCCCTGAGGGCGCAGGCCGTGTTTTCGTGGGCGGATGGTGGTGCAGATGGGTTTCTACGAGGGACTGGGGGCTTTCGAATGGAAGCGGAGGGACCGCAAGGGAGAGATTTGAAAGCTGCGGGTCCCTTTCTGCACCGTTGCGCGTGCGGTTGGGCTGCACCATCCACCAAATCCCACCTGGGGTGTCACTCGCATGCAAGCACGTGGGTCTCTTCCCAAACTCAGGGCCTAAATTCCTCTTCGGTTCCGAAAAACCCGCTTTTGGTGGGGGAACTGGACTCTGCAGCTTCGTGCTTTGGGGTCTGAAGATCCCAAAGATTTCGAGTTGACTCTTGCATTTGTTTTGAAGCGTAACGCTGTGTCTGGGCCTTTCAGGGTAAACGGATTAGTTCTGTGCGGTTAATTTACTCCGTGTTTCAAAGCAGGGCTTGATAAAAAGGGATATTTCTCTGTGCCGAATGCACAGATAGGGCATTAAAAGGGATATTTCTCTGTGCGGAACACACGGATAGGGCGTAAAAAGGGATATTTCTCTGTGGGGAACGCACAGATAAGGCTTCTGCCTCTGTAACTTGCACTAGAAGGAGGTGAAGGAGTTGGAACCCTCTGTGTTTGCGCAGATTTTGTTTGCTGGCAGCTGAGGCCACCTACAGCAAACCGGTGCCAAAACACGCAGGTTTGGTGAAGACGACATCAGTAAGTGCAGCACAGAGTGAGGGATCCGGGCAATTTCGACCTTCCCATTCCTCCCTGAGCCCCTCGGAACCTTCGTGTCCCCCCTTGGGCACCTGCGGGGTGTCCAGTGTTCAAAACCAGGAACCTCGTAGCTCATTGTTGCTTTGCGCTTGTGCCTTCTGCAAACAAGTGCCAATTTAAACTGTTGGTTTTTTAATTTAGTGTTATGAAGGCTTATCTCTCAGGACCCGGCTGCTCCTGATAGGTGGTATCAATGACAACACAATGTGAAAGCTCTGCCCGCTGTGAGTCTCGGGGGATTTCGTTCTGTTGCTGCCCTTTTGGAGGTTTCTTGCGGAATTTGGTGGCTCCGGCTGCCCCCGTGTCCTTTTTGCCTTCACCTCCACCTTCCCATCGTGTGCGTGTGTGTGCAAACACCGCGCAGGTGGAGGCTGGAGGGGGACGGATCGCACTTTTTTCACTAAAAGATGCTTCATTTTGTGCGAGTGTGAAATAAAAACCCAACTTTTTTCTAAAAAAACCACCCCAAAACTAGTGTTTCTGTCTAGCGGGGTCTCTAGACCTGAATTCTGCTTATTAAAGGTGAGCTTCGTTTTTCTGTGCTGTGTCCTTCTTGGCCTTTCTCCTGCGGAAACCAAACTTTGTCCCAGTGCGCTGTGATGGGACTGGGAATGTGTCACGTTTTGCTTATCAGTTCCTGCTCTTACTGATGATTTTTGGGGAAAAAAGGCCAATAAATTCAACCAGTGACCGGAGTCCCCACCCGGCCAGTGACTGTCACACCATACGGTCCCTCAGTCATGAGCTCCTCACGCGACTTCCCTAAACCCCCCGATTTATGATGAGTTGAACTTTCTTTTTTAAGGAGAATGAGGAAATCCCACACTTTGCTCTTTATCCCTCTCGTTTCCTGAATTTCCCCCCTCGCGGCACCCGCTCCTCCCTCATTTGGCTTCTCCTTGGGGGCGCCACAGCCTCCTGCTCCCCAAATGTGTCATTGGGGTGATTTTTGGGGGGGTTCCTGCAGCAGGAACCCTAAACCCACTGCTTGGGCGAACAGGAGAATTTACCCCGGATCGCTTGTGCGGCAGCTGTGAGCCAGAGCACTCGTAATTAGCGCTGCCCTCCGGGGCATGTGCCAAAGCACTTGGCCTTTTAAAGGGCATTTGATTTTGTAAAATCCTTCCTAATCCTTCTTAATTAATTTCCCCTGCCAACGTTTTTCGGTTTCTCTTCCAGCCTGCGGCGGACGCTGCCTCAGGTGCTTCAGCAGGAGCTGCGACCAGCTGTGAGTGTTCAAACGGGAGACCAGGGCCCCAAAGCAGCAGTTTTTAAAAGGTTTTTGGTTTGTTTTTTTAATCCTTTGAAGCTGTGATTTCTCTTAATGGCAAACTGCAGCACCTGCACTACCGGCGGGTGCGAAAAGCTGCGGTTTTAGCAAAAGCGCTGTGGTGAAACTCGTGAACTCGGCGCCCGCCGGCTGCTCGGTGCGTCCTGCGCAAAAAGCTCGAGCGCGTTTGTGACTCTTGGGGGTCAGTGGGCTCATTTTCTTCAAGATAGTAAAAAATATCAAACTACTGAGGCTTTTCCTCTAATTACCAAGCCTGTTTAAGTGAAGAATTTACATAACATAACTTTTAATGAAAGCATAAAGGCGCAGCTGCTTTACAAGACGTCGGCGTGTGCGTGCGATGGCTGCGAAATATATCCTGAAATCATGTTTTTACGTGTACAAAATGGGATAAATTCTGTGAGGAGAAGGCTTAGAGGGCACCCCCTGGCCTTGGCCGTGCTGATTTGCAGGACTGGTCTCAGTGTCCCCCTCCCCACTGGTTTTACTGGTTTTCTTTAACTGGGGCCCCCAGCGCTTGCCTCGACTCACCCCAGTTCTATTGTGACGGCTCCTGGTGTTTCAAGATTTTTTCATTTAAAAAGGTTTTCCCCTTCCTTTTTTTGGGATTTATTTATTTTTCCCCGTAGTGTGATATAGCCTTGACACAGAAAAGTTGGAGATTTGACCCCAAACCTCCCTTTGCCATGGGGAGAAAGGCACAGCCGCCCCCCCGGCGAGCGACACAAACACCCAGAGCGACTCGTACTTTCCACCAAAAGTATTTTTTTTCTTTTTTTATATCAACTGATCTTAAAAAATACAGACTTGTTTTACAAGAATAGCACCATTTTTTGTTGTTTGCTTTTTTTTTTCGTATGATAGGTTTAGCGCTCCTGCTGGTGATACACGGGGAGGGACCGGGGCGGGAGGGGATTCGTGATACCCGGATTTGCGGGATCCCTTTGGCAGGGAAGGGCCATCGGACCTGCCAGTTACATTCCCACCTCCACCTGACCTTAAAAAAAAAAACAATAGGTCTTACGGGAAGAGAATGAATAAATAAATAAGACGGTGGTTCTTTTCTTTCGCAGCCTGCCCGGCCGGCGCTGGTCCCCGACGGAAGGGCGAGAATCGAGGGGTCGTTGCAGCCATTCAGTGCAGAAGTCGGATGAGCGATCAGAAGGTACCCAGGTCCTCGGGGTGGGGGTTTGGGGCGTTTGTTTTTAGTTTTACGGTATTGGGCTGGGCTTAAAAAAACAAAACAAAAAACACCAAACCAAACAACAACAGTCAAACAAACACACAAATAAAACAACTCTTTTTACAAGAAGCAGACTGGGCCAATATCCACGCCAAACTCCTGCTCGGCTCCACCAATGTCCATAGGTGCAATATCTACAATGGGCAGGCGCGAGGTCTTCTGCGACCGGTACTCGATGACTGTCTTGCCCCACTTGCCGGTGTGTTTCTGGGGAGAAAACGAGGAGAAAGGACATTTTTAGACGCTCTCAAGCCCTCCGAACCAACAGCAACCTCCCGGGTCGCTGCCCAGCTCATGGTCTCGGCCTTTCTCCCGCAGGCGCCCCTGGATTTACCGTGCAGCCGTCCTCCAGGACGCTGTAGGTGAACCTGCTGTTGCCCTCGGCTCGGATCTCCACGTCGTTGGAGCCCTGGATGAGGATGGCTTTCTTCAGGTTGCCCGTCTCCTCGTCCATGTAGGCGATGCTGTTCTTGCAGTGGTAAGTGACGTTCTGGGAGCCTTCGGTGGAGAGCAGGCGCAGGAAGGTCATCTGGATGTTGGCAGTGTTGGGAGCCAGGTCTTCATCGCCGTAGCTAAACTGAAGGGAAGAGGCGAGGCGTTAAAACCCGTGGGTGTCGCAACAACCTGATTTTTCAGGCACGTTTTGAGGGGATTCCCATGCTTTATGTTCCTAGATGGCTGCAAAAATCAAAGCCCAAAGTTCTAGTCCCCTGGAACAGCCAGTTCTTCGTGTAACACCCATCAAAATAACCCAAGGGAGGACGCGCCGACCTTCCAACCAAACCCCCGCCACCTTCCCCTGCTCCATGTCCCCTCCCGTTTGCGGTACGTGGCACCGGCCCAGGGGGACGCTTACGTGGAACCCGCCGTTGATGGTCTCTGCGAACCAGACGTGCTTCTTGTCTTTGGTCTTGCTGGTCCACCAGTTCTTCTTGGGGATGCTCCTGGGGCTGGGGTAGACGCAGGTCTCGCCCGTCTCCATGTTGCAGAAAACTTTGATGGCGTCCAAAGTGCAGCCTTGGTTCGGGTCGATCCAGTAGTCTCCTGCGGCGGGGAGGACAATCGGTGTGAGAACACGCAGTTTTGGAGGTCGGAGCAAAGGACCTCGTGGACATGGCGGCCCTTTTGGGGCAGAGGGGGAGGCGGCGGCGCTGGAGGCTCTCACCGCTCTTCCACTCGGGGTGGCAAAGCTTGATGTCGCGGCAGGTCCTGGCCGGGTTCTTTTTGGAGCCCTCGGGGCTGCGGATGCTCTCGATCTGGTTGTTGAGGGCCTTGAGCGTGGCGTCCACCTCCACGTCGTGCTGCCGCAGCCCGCCGGCCGCCTCGTCCGCACGCATGTACCGGATGGGGTCGGGGCCCTTCTCGGGCTGGCCCAGGCCGGCGAAAGCCGACATGTCGATGCCGGTGCCGGGGGGGCCGGGAGGACCGGGGGGACCTGGGTTTCCAGGAGGACCCTACGGGAGGAAGATGAGGAGGAAGATTATGAGGAGCGGTTGCGGGAACCGGGGGTTTTATCCTGGAGTGAAGGAGGCTGAGGGGAGAACTTCTCGCTTTCTACAATGATTTGAAAGGAGGTTGGAGCCGGGGGGGGGTCGGGTTCTGCTCCCAGGTGAGAGGACGAGAGGAAACAGCCTCAAGTTGCACCAGGGGGGGCCGAGGGTGGGAATTTGGGGTGATTTCTTCCCCAAAGGGCTGTCGGGCATTGCCCAGGGCAGTGCTGGAGCCGCCATCCCTGGGGGGTGAACAGACGAGGGTCTTGGGGACACTTTAGTGCCAGCGTTGGGTGAATGGTTGGATCAATGATCTTGAGGGGCTTTTCCACCCGGAACGGTTCTGTGGTTCTATCGCTGGTGTTGTTACTCACCGCGGGACCTGGTTCGCCGCTTCGCCCGCGGGGGCCGGGGGGGCCGATGGGGCCGGGCATGCCGTTGGAACCGTCTTTGCCAGAGGGGCCGACAGGGCCGGGGGGACCCTAAAGAGAGCCCCAAAATGGGGGGGTCAGCTCAGGGCGAGAAGGCGGGGAGGGCGCTGGGGGAGCCGGAGGCGGAGGATGGAGGTGAATCCTCTTCCTCTCATCCCCACGCACCACGGGCAGGACTTACCCTGGGACCGGAGGGACCCGCGGGCCCAGCAGCACCTTGGTCTCCAGAAGGACCCTGGGGAGGAAGCGAGGGTGGGTGGGTGCAGCACCCAGGGGTGCTCAGCCCCCCCCAGGGCTCAGGGCTTTGTCCATGGTGGGAAACAGGGGGGGTCTCGTCCCCCAAACCCAGCACTTACGGGTGGTCCGGGCAGCCCCTGCAGCCCGGTGAAGCCGCGGTGACCCTTCAGCCCTCTCTCTCCGGCCTCTCCCGTCTCGCCCTTGTCACCGCGAGGCCCTTGGGGACCCTGGCAGGGGACAAGGGGACGTGTCAGGCTCAGGGTGGCAGCAGCACCCCCTGTGTCACCCCATGTCACCCTGTGTCACCGCGGTGTCACTCACCGGCATTCCTCGAGCGCCAGCGGGGCCGGCGGGACCCATGGGACCTTGTGCACCCTGCGGAGAGAAAAGGACCCGGGGCTGAACCCACTCTTTCATTCACAATAACACAAGAGCATTATACAAAATCAACCCCGGCTTAATCCCTGCAGCGGGGTTACGCTGTTAGCCCCAATCCCTGTTAGTCCCTTTTGTTTTACTAATTTCTTTAATTCCAACTTGAATGCGGATAAATGTAGCAGTTTCACCTCTGCTGAAGTTCGTATTAATTGATATACTTCTAAATGCTCTCGGCATCGTGACGTTAAAAGCAATTTAAATATTCTGCGTCACAGGGGCTCTAAAATTTCACACGAGTGGGCGCGCTAGTGCTGAACTTCAATCTGGGGGGGTGCCATTGAAGGCTTTCCAGACAAAAGCCACCGTTTTCTGCTGAGATCAGGCATCACCCTTCTAGCAGGTAGATACTGAGATCCTTAACGGTTGGACTTGATGATCTTAAAGGTCTTTTCCACCCAAAATGGTTCTGTGAACTGCGCTCTCGCTGCTCGTGAATCCTCAGGAAGATGCTCAGAGCCGCTAACGGCCCCCGCTTGGCTCTCCCAATTACTCCGAGTAGCTAATTGCTCCTGGGCGGCCGCTGCTATTCCTTCATTTCTCCGCGCTCGGGGCGGTTCTTGTCTCCCTCGACCCCAAGGAGCCGTTTCCCTCGCCCACACTCACCGTCTCGCCTCTGTCTCCTTGTTTGCCGGTGGGACCGACGGGGCCGGGAGCGCCGGGGGCACCGGGAGCGCCGGGGGCACCCACGGGACCCGTCTCACCGCGATCGCCCTGCGCCGAGACAAGGGGGTGATGGTCAGAACCGCGGGAGCTTTGCCCGGGCCCTGGGTAGCGGGGACAAACTCACCTTCACGCCGGCTGCGCCGTCTCTGCCGGGGGGTCCATCTGCGCCGGGGTTACCCTGCGAGAAAAAGAGGAGAAATTAAGGTTTCAAAGCCAAAAACTGGGCCAAAAGGTGCCGGCCATTGCCGGGAGCTGGGGTTCGGCGCGGGTGGCTGGCGCCGCTGTTGGGGGGACACCGGGGTGACCGTACCTCGCGCCCGGGTTCGCCAGCAGGACCCGTCAAACCGGGGGGACCCACGGGGCCGGGGGGGCCGCGGTCGCCCGCAGAGCCGGGTGCTCCTTGTTTCCCAGGTTCGCCCTGAAAAAGCGGGGAAGACAAAGCCATGAGACAAAATGGGTGAGCAGGAGAGACCCCAGCGCCGCCGGTCAGCCGGCAAGCGCCTCATCTCAGGGCGGCCAGGCCCCTCTGCCCTGCCCCATGTCACCAGTGACTCCTGGTGGCTTCGCAAACCCCCAGATTGGGGTCCCTGGGGTGCTCGAGCTGCACCCAAGGGTGCTGGTGCCTCTGTGATCAACTCATTGCATCCCCCAGGGCTTCTGCAGCTCCAAAGCACCCAAACGTGGGGTGCTGAGCTTGGGAAGGCTGCGCTCGGCCGCTCCCATGGCTCTCAGGGGGGTGATGATGCCACCACGGGTGACAGGGCTGATCCGGGGGGTGCCAACTCACCGAGGGCCCCGGCAGCCCGGGGAAGCCTCTCTCGCCGCGCTGGCCGGGCAGCCCGACGATGCCGCGCTGGCCTGCCAAGCCTTGGGGACCGGGGGGACCGTCCGGACCCTGCGGGGACACAGAGAGGGGCTCAGAGCCGGCGGGGTGGTGGCACAGCACCCGGTGACGGGGGGCTCCCCAAAATCGGTACCGCAGGGCCGTCCTCGCCAGGTTCGCCTTTCTCGCCGGGGGGACCGGCAGGGCCTTGGAGACCGGGGTCGCCGGCACGGCCCGGGGGGCCGGCGTCACCACGAGCGCCCTTGGGACCGTCTTTGCCAGCAGAGCCGGGGGGGCCGGGGGGGCCCGGGTTACCCTGAGGGGGGACAAGACACAATTAGTGCAAACAACAGTGGCTTTTCCACCTTCATCACCCACATCCCGGCACCGCCGGGGCCTCCGGGTTGGATCCTGACTCCCCTGAGTGATCCTGGATCCCCCCAGTGATGCTGGTGACCCCCCCAGCGATCCCAGTTGCCCCCTCCCAGCAATCCCAGTTGCCCCCAGACTCACATTAGGGCCGGGTGGTCCCACGCGGCCGGCGGCACCAGGGAATCCGGTGGCTCCCTGGGGAGGAGAGGAGAAAAATCAGCTCAGGTGCTGCCCCCCCGGCACCCACCCCCCAAATCCACCCCCCCATACTCACAGGGGGGCCCTGAGCACCCCGGGCTCCTTTGGGACCAGTTACACCAGTTGGACCCTAGGAAGAGGAAGAAAACAGGTTAGAACACGTTTGGGGGGGGTACAATGTGCTTGCTCTAAGTTTCCCGGGGGTGGGGACCCCTGTGGGGTTCTCCCCCTGTTTTGGGGTCCCTGCTGTACCCACCTGCGGTCCAGGTGCGCCAGAGGGACCTTGGGGACCGGGAGCACCGGCGTCACCCTTCTGCCCGGGTTCTCCTTGTTCGCCTTTGGCACCGGGTTGCCCATCGGCGCCCTGGGGGGGTGAAGTGCCGCCATGAGTGGGTTGAACCGATGCTGGGCCCGGGGGAGGGAAATGGGGCCAAAGACTCACCGGGGGGCCAGCAAATCCAGCGGGACCGGGGGCACCGGGCTCACCGCGCTCGCCCTGTGGGGGAACACAGGGGTTAAATTGGGGTGGGATGGGGGAGCAAGGGCAGTGATGGCACTGCCAGCACCTGGGGGGTGGCACTTACAGGGGCACCGCGGGCACCGGCAGCACCGGATGGGCCGGGGGGGCCGGATTCACCCTGGAAAAGAAAAGAAAGGATGGGGAGAGGTTTTTTTTTGGGGGGGATGGATTTTTTCTGGGTGGGGAGCAGCCGAGGGGCCGCCCGGGCTCTCACCTTCTCGCCATTGGGGCCAGCGGGGCCGGGGGGGCCGATGGGACCCGTGAGACCCTGCGGAGGAGAGAGCGGTGCTGACACAGCCGGCAGGCGCGGCCCCGGCCCTCGCCCCCTCCCGCCGCGGCCCCGGCCCACTTACGCGTGCGCCGTCCTTCCCGGGGGCTCCCTCGGGACCCTTCTCTCCGACATCTCCCTGGGGGGCGAGACGGGGGCGGCGTGAGCTGAGCTGAGCCCTGGCGCCGCTCGGGACGCCTCTGTCACCGTGTCACCCGCCACTTACCCTGTCACCCTTGGGGCCGGCGATGCCGGCGGCTCCTCTCTCGCCCGGCATGCCCTGCAGCCCTGGGGGGCCCTGGGCGCCGGTGGGGCCAGCCGGGCCGGTTGCACCCTAAAACAGAGCAAAAGTTACTGGGGTGCCGGCCCCAACACACACAGCCCCCCCCCATGTCATGGTGCCCAGCTCTGTCCCCTCCTTGTCACCCACCTTGGGTCCGTCGGTGCCCGGCGTGCCGGGGAGCCCGCGGGGACCTTGCAGCCCTTGTGCGCCGGGGGAGCCGCGTTCACCAGGGAAACCGCGTTCGCCCTGCACCGGGGGGGGGACACAGCGTTAGGAACGGGCCACCGGGCCATGGGGAGGGTGGCAGTGGCCTTAGCGTGAATGTCCCCGGGGTGGAGGGCAGATCATCCATCCCGCACCACCATAGAGGGAGTGGGATGTACTGGGAGGACACCACCAGGACTGGGGGGGCCAGTGACCCCCTGGCGCCCCCCAGAACCCGCCGTGGGATGGGGAGAGGTGTCTGTCCCCCAGCCGGGAGGACGGGTGACACTTACTCTGGGACCAACGAGACCGGGGGCACCGGCTTCTCCAGGAACACCCTGCGGCGGGAGAAAAAGAGTCGGGGGTCAGTCCCAGGGCTGCTGGGGGGTCCTGACCCCCCCTTTGCAGCCAGAGGGACACCGGGGAGAGGGAAAAATGGGGCCTCACCTGATCTCCGGGTTTGCCGCTCTCACCGGGGGGACCTGGTGGCCCGGGCAGCCCCTGGGAGGGGACAGAAGTGGCATCAGGGACAGCAATGGCATCAGGGACAGCAGCGAGACCCCAGGGATGGGGGCTTGGGGTCACCTGTGGGTGTCACCCCAAAACCCCGTTCTGTGTGCTCACCTGGAAGCCGGAGGGACCGGGGGCTCCTTGTTCTCCCCTCTCGCCTGCAGGACCCTGTGGGGAGGATGGTGGTGAGGGACCCCAAAACCTGGGGTTCAGGACCCCAAAGCCCCTGGGGTTCAGCGTCACCCACCCCAGCAATCACAGGGGGACCCCAAAATCCCCAGCACCACGAGGGCCAGGGGACACCGAGGCTCCATCCCCAGCAGACCCAGCGTGGCCCTTTGCCAGATCTGGGGGGGCTACAATCCCTGACCCCCAGTTTGGGGGTTTTGGCCCCGGGTGAATGCGGGTGCGACACTCACGGCAGGTCCTGGGGGGCCGGCAGCTCCTGTCTCACCATCCTTGCCAGGGAGACCCTATGGAGGAGAAACCCCCCCGGTGCTGAGCTGCAGGCGCGATGCTGCAGAGCTGGCCCCCGTGCCTCAGTTTCCCCACCCGTGGGCTGCAGAAACTGCGGGTTTGGGGGGCAGGAGGGAGGGAAAACAACTCACCCGCAGCCCTGGGGCACCGGGGAGCCCTTTCTCTCCGGCTTTTCCAGGCTCGCCCTAGAGAGAGCAGAGAGGTGACGGTGACGGGCTCCGCGCGCCAGCCCCGTTTTGGGTCAAAATCAGCCAAATACTCACATTAGCGCCTTTGGGACCGGGGAAACCCATCACGCCGGGCTGGCCGCGAGCACCCTGCGGGCCGGGGGGGCCGGGGCGCCCGTCCTCGCCGGGGGCACCCTGAGAGAATGGGGGTGTCAGCGGGGACCCCGTGTGTGTCCCCAGTGCTGTTTCCCCCCAAAACCGACCCCCTGCAAATTGTCACTTACGGTTGGGCCGACTTTGCCTTGGGGACCCGCGTCACCGGGGCGGCCGGTGAGACCCTGCGGGGAGGGAAGGAATGGGGGGGTGTGGGGGACGGTCCCCAAGGCGGGGGGACACTGAGCACCCCGTCCAGGGCTCACCCGGGGGGCACAAGGGCTGTTGAACCCCAGGAGCATGGTGGTTGACCCCAAATTCAGCTTTGCTCACCCCAAAGAGCATCTTAACCCCAAATGGCGTTATTGCTGACCCCAAATGCATCTTACTTAGCAAAGAATATCTTAACTAGCCCCAAATGTATCTTAACTAACCCCAAAGAGCATCTTAATTAGCACCAAGAGGCATCTTTGCTAACACCAAATTGCATCTTAAGTAATCTCAAAGAATATCTTAATTAGCACCAAAGAGCGACTGAACCAACCCCAAAGAGCATCTTAATGCCAAAGAGCATCTTGGCTGACCCTAAAAGTACTTTAACCAGCCCCAAAAGCACCTTATTGACCCCAAAAGTGCTTTATCCATCCCCAAAAGCACCTTATTGACCCTGAAAGCACCTTAACCAACCCCAAAATCACTGTAACCAACCCCCAAAGCACCCTATCAGCCCCAAAAGCACCGTAACAGACCCCGAAGTGCCTCCTCTCTGACCCCTGCCGGTCCCACCACGTGGCCCGCCCTGTCCGACCCCCCCGGTGTGTTGGGACCCCCCCAATGTCTCACCCTGGCTCCGGGCAGGCCGGGCTCTCCGGGGCGCCCGGGGTCACCGGTGGCTCCTTTGGGACCCGCCAGCCCCGCGGGGCCGCGCTCGCCCGGAGCACCCTGCGTGGGGTGGGAGGGGGGACAAGGGGTGAGTTTGGGGGTTCAGGGGGGTGCTCACCCCCCCCGGACCCCCGCCCCCATAACCCCGCTGTCCCACCTTGGGTCCAGCCAGCCCGTCCTGGCCGGGGAAGCCGCGGTTGCCTGGGGCGCCCTATGGAGGAAGAGGAGAAGGAGTGAATTGGAGAGGGGGGGAAGGTTTTTGGGGTGCAGCACCGCGCTGGGGGGGTCACACACCCTCTCTCCGGGTGGTCCCACGGGGCCGGCAGCACCCGGTTCACCGCGGGCTCCTCTCTTGCCTTCCTCGCCAGCGGGTCCGGGGGCACCTTGGGGTCCTGCGGGTCCCTGTGGAGGAAAAGGGGGTCACCAAGGTGGGGGGGGGCCCTGCCTGTGCCCCTCCCAGCCCCCCGATAACCCCCAGCCCTCAGGGGTGCCGGACGGGACCCCACGTGTGGCGCCGGCGCCGGGGCTGGGGGGGCCGCCGCGGCGGGGGTCCGGCCCGGCGCATTGAGGCTGGTTAATCAAGCGAGGGGGGAATGTCCCCGCGGGGGGGGACACAAACACAGCGGCTATTGTTCCCCCGCCGGGGGGGACGCTGCCCCTCGAGGGGCCTCGTTAGGGGAAGAGGTTCGTTAGACGCCGACCAGACGGGAGCGAGGGGCCGCGGGGACCCCCGCCTGGGGGGATGTGCCCCCCCGGACTCACCGTCTCGCCCTTCGGTCCCTGTTCGCCCTTGAAGCCGGCGATGCCGGGTTCTCCCTGCGGACAGAGGGGACGGGGGGGACATGGCCGCGCTGTCCCCACGCTGGCCCTGTCCCCAGGCGCCTCTCCAGGCCGTGGCCCCAGCCCTGTGGCCATGATTGTCCCCACCCCTGTCACCAGCCCAGCCTCGTCTTCACCTTCACTCCCATCTGCATCCCTGTCCCCGTTGTGTCGCCATCCCTGTCCCCATGCCCATTCGTATCCCCATCTCCATCCCTGTCCCTATCCCTGTATCCCTGTCCCCATCCGTGTCCCCATCCCTGTATCCCTGTCCCCATCTCCATCCCTGTATCCCTGTCCCCATCCCCATTCCTGTCCCCATCCCCACTCCTGTCCCCCACTCCTGTCCTCATTCCTGACCCCACCCTCAGCNTTGTCCCCATCTCCATCCCTGTCCCTATCCCTCTCTCCCTGTCCCCATCCGTGTCCCCATCCCTGTATCCCTGTCCCCCTCCCCATTCCTGTCCCCATCCCCACTCCTGTCCCCCACTCCTGTCCTCATTCCTGACCCCACCCTCAGCCCTATCCTTGTCCCCAAGCCTGTCCCCATTGTCATCCTTGTCCCCATCTCTTTCCTCATCCTCTTCTCCATCCCTGTCCTTTTACCTGTCCCTGTCCCCAACCCCATCTCTGTTCCCATCCCACCCCATCTCATCCCCACCCTGTCACTGTCCCCATCCCCGATGGCCCCTTTGGGGACCAGGTGACCTGGGAGTCACCCAAGAGTCACCAGGGAGGGGACCCGCCAAGATTTGGGGATGTGGGCGTGGCCTGTGGCAAAATGGGCGGAGCATGTGACAGAGTGGGTGTGGCAGTGGGCGGGGCCGGTTGCGAGTGGGCGGGGCCAGGGCCGCGCTCCCCATCCCGGGGGGTCTCGGGGGTCTCTTACCGTCTGTCCCTTGGGTCCCAGCGGGCCGGTGGCACCCTGGGGTCCGGGGGGCCCGCGGGGGCCGGGGAAGCCTGGAGCGCCAGCGATTCCGGGGGCACCCTGTGGGAACGGCCACCGTCACAGCCCCGTGTCCCCAACGCCCCCCGCGTCCTCCCGCCTCCCTCAGCAGTGTCCCCGGTGCCCCACACCTGCCAGCGTCCTCCTGCCCCCGAATACCTCATGTGAGTCCCCGTGGCCCCCAGCAGCCCCGTGTCCCCCCGTGTCCCCCCAGCATCCCCAGTGTCACCCCAGCATCCCCCCAGCGTCCCACATGCATCATCCACTCCCCCACCACCCCAGTGTCCCCCCCGTGTCCCCCATTTCCCCCATCCACCCCCAGCTCCCCCCACCCCCCCCCCCCTCCCCCCCCCCCACCCCCCCCCCCCCCCCCCCCCCCCCC
>VWYH01009026.1:68895-91010 GCA_013399365.1 Pampusana beccarii
AAAGAAAGGGGTGGGGGAAAAGGGGAAGTTGGGGATTACCCCCCCCCCGGGCCCCAAAATGCAAAAAATGGACCCAAAAGAAGGGCCCCCCCCCCCCAGTCCTTGAGCACCCCCACATTGCGGTGGGGGGGACCCCAAAATCCCACCCAGAGCTCAGGTGGAAACTCCTCCCCAGACATTTTTGGGGCTCATGGTCTGATGCACCCCCAGGGCATCTGCGACGGGTTTTGGGGTGAGCAACCCCAGTTTTGGGGTGATTAACTCCAGTTTTGGGGTGTCCGATGTCAGTTTTGGGGTGTCTGATCTGTTTTGGGGTAACTAACCCCAGTTTTGGGGTGTCTGATCTCAGTTTGGGGGTGACTAAGCCCACTTTTAGCCCACGGCCCCGTCTTCCTCCACCCGCAGAGGCCGGGATTAGGTTCGGTTAGTCCGGGATTAAGCCAGGATTAAGCCAGAAAGTTGCGGCCTAATGGAGCAGAGCAGCTCCCGGCCCACCCTCACTCGCTATCGGGACCCCACCGGTGCCCCCGACCCGGAGCTGAAGCTGAATCTCCCCCCACGGCACCGGGTCGGGGGGACCCCGAGTGTCTCCTGGTTGATTTGGATCCGCCTGGTCCAGGTCGGTACTGGAGGTGAAGCTGGAACCGGCTGCAGAAACCAGCGCCAAACCGGGAAAAAGGCACAACCGGGAGTTCTCAGCAGATAAACCTCTTGGGTTTGGGAAACCAGAGGGATTCCTGGGGTGGAGAAGGGGTCCTCGGGATGGGGGGGGCGCTGGGGAAGGGTGCAGCTCACCTGATGGAGAAAATAACCAAAACCGCTTTGTTTTTCAGCAAAAAACCTGCGGCAGCGGATCAGGGAGCATCGCTCTCGACTCCCCGGGAAGGCCCCAGCTCCCGTCCCACAGAACCCACCCAAAACAGGCAAGATTTTACAAAAAAACCCCCGGCAAAGCCCCTTCCCGGGGTAAAAGGGACGCAAATTGTGCTCCAAGGGCTCCCGAGCCGCAAAAGCTCGTTAATCGGGATGGGGGGGGGTTAATTCCCGACTTCGAGGCGCAGCCCGAGCAGCTGAATGGGGCATTGAGGCAGCGCTGGGTGTTTGCAGAAGCCAGAACCGGCGCGTTTGGAAAACCGGCGCTCCTGTCTAGGAATACGGATACGGGAAAGAGCAAAGAAAGTCAATATGACCTGAAAATCCCCGGCCCGAGGAGCGGGCGGGCTGGGCGACGTGATTTATTCTATTAATAAGGCAGGAAGGGTAAACGCTGAATGCATTTTTGGTGGCCGCAGAGGGGGCCGGAGCCTCTCGGGCTCCCCGGGCACAAGTCGCCTTTGACGGGACCGTTTTCTCCCCGGGGGAGCCGAGGAAAAGCAGGCCCGTGTTGATTTTTGGCCGTAAGCGGCTCCTTTCAGCCCAGAACTGGGTGCGATGGGAGCACGAAGCCCTAAAAGCAGCGACGGGATCCCCCGGCCCCAAATCAAAGGGGGTGACGCCCCGTAAAGGCCTGAAACGCCAGCTCTGGCTCCTAAATCCAGCAAATTGGGCTGAAACACCTCGGGTTTGTAGCGCCCGGGGTGATTTATTTTAATTAGAGGGTGAATTTTGCAAAAATACCCTTCCCCACATCAGAGCCGCTCGATACGGCGATAACAGCTCGCGGGTGTTCGGTTTAACCGCAAATCACAGCGTGCACAAAGGGGCATTCGCTTGTTTGTTCATTCAGATCTTTATTTGCAGTAGAAGATAGAAAAAGGTAATAAATGAACTCGGTATAAAACACACGGAGGGCGAAGGGGGCAAACCAGCCTAACGAGGAACACGAACGAGGGGCGGAAAGGGAGGAGTTTTGTACAAAACTACAGGTAGAGAAAACTGTATAAAATATCCCTCCCTCTCTGGAGACAAAAAATACAAAAGTGGACGTTATTCCGTTCTGTGGGTTGACTTAAAAAGGTTCTGTGCAGCAGCAAGAGGCTCCGTCCAACGCTCGCCGCGCTCCACAATAAATTAAACCAGTTGAAAGCGTCAGCGCGAGCGGGTAAAACGGCCAGAAGCAGCAGAACATCCTCGAAAAAGAAAAAATACCCCATTGTTTTGGGAGGGTTTAAGCGCTTCTGAATATTTCCCTTGTCCCGGTGACAGCGCGGGGGCTTCGCCCGAAGCTGCGGCCACGCGGCGGGGTCGACCCCCCCCGGCAAAACGTGCGAAAATATCGGGGGGGAGGCAAAAAAACCCCCCCAAAATGAACAAAGAAAGCCCCAGCACACGCAGATTTTGCTCTTTGACGTTCTGGGGACGAAAAAAAGCTTGGAAATATTTACAAAAACGCTGGAACGGTGCACGGGTTCCACTGGGAGCGTTTGTACCTGAATTCCCGCAAAGGGCTGATGCGAAAGAACCGGGAGAGCGAATCCTCGCGGAGAAAAACGCTCCAAAAGTGGCGTTTGCCAGCACGAGGGACCGGCGGGGATCCCGCAGCGCCCACAACGGGGAGAAAACGCCGCTTTTGGGGACAAAGCCAAGAAAACGAGCGGAGGACGCAGCCAAACGTTCCCCGGCAAGAACGCGCACCCCGCAAACGGGGTTTTACTCGCAGAGCATCCGGAGCCCTCTAAGTGCTGAACCCCCCCCAAATCATCCCCCCCAAACCCACCTGGGAGCCGCAAAAAGCAGAAAAATAAAAGTCCCGACGGGCAAAGCCTCAGCACCTCGAGCCGCTTGTAAAAATAGCTCTCGACGTACAAAAAGAAATGAGACAAACCCCCCCAAACCAAAAAGGCCAGTGTGCTTGTGAACGTGCCGCGCGTTGGTCCGTGAAGGGCGTTGCGTCGGCACAGCGACCGCGGCTCGTTCGTGGTGTCGGTGACGAAGCCCCGGGTGGGTCCGCGGGACAAATTTGGGCACTTTTGAGGCAAGAAAAGAAGAAATCTGTCGGGGAAGCGGCTGCGGCGGCATCAGAGGAGCTTGCGGTGCAGGATCTCCCAGGCCATGCGCTTGCGGAAATACGGCATGTGTTGCTGCGGGGGGAGAAAAGAGAAAGGACGAGGTCGTCAATGGGAATTTCACTGCCGCTCTCCTGTATTTCCTGGGGGGAAATTCCCCCTTCTCGGGGGAAAATTTACTTTTTGATTATTGAAAAGGCGGCAGCGGATGAGAGCGGGGTAATAACGCAGCTCTGGCGATGTTCTCTAATAATTAGAAGGAAAATATTAACGTGTGGGACATTCCACAGAGGGATGGTGTTAAATGACATCGAAACCCCCTGGGATTCAGGCTATGACGTCCCGGTTTCGTCACCACGATGAGCGGCACCGGTGACGTGTCCATGGATTTGGGTCCAACAGAACAAGGTGGTGTTGGAGGCTGGGGTTTGCACCGTGTGAAACGGGGGCTGGGGGCACCTAAAACCCCCAGAAAAAAGAACAAAAAGGCGTTTGGAAGAAGAAAAAGGCTTTTGGAAGAATCAGCATCTGCCCCGCACGGTCACCTGGGTGAAGTTGATGGGCTTGTCTTTGGTGATGCAGTCGGCGTATTTGCAGGCGAACATCCCGCAGTCGCTGCCGTTCATCTGCTGCGGGATCTCCTGCAAGGGGACACGGGACAAACGTCACGGCCGGGCCGGGGGCACCTCCGGGGACCAAATCACGGCATCGTTCTGGCTGGAAAAGCCCCTCGGGGTCATCGATCCAACCGTAACCCAACGCTGGCACTAAAACGTCCCCAAGAGCCTCGTCTGTTCACCCCCCAGGGATGGCGACTCCAGCACTGCCCTGGGCAGCCTGGGCAATGCCCGACAGCCCTTTGGGGAAGAAATCACCCCAAATTCCCACCCTCAGCCTCCCCTGGTGCAACTTGAGGCCGTTTCCTCTCGTTCTGTCCATTTATCCCATCAATAAGGTCCCTCTCAGCTTCTCCAGTCCCGGCTCTCTCAGCCTTTCCTGATGCTCCAGACCCTTCAGCATCTTCGTGTCCCTCCCTGGACCCTCCCCAGTGATTCCTCGTCCTTCTCAAACTGGGGAGCCCACAACTGGTCCCAGTATGAAGAGCAGGGGGCGGCAGCGGGGATGGGGGCAGCACGGGGACATCCCCACTCACCAAAACCTCCCCGTGTCCCCATGGGGCTGGGTGGGAGTTTCAAAAGCCGCCCGGCACCGAGAACCCGGGGTCTGTTCACCCCGTGGGGAAAACCCACCAGAAAAGCCGCGGCGGGGCCAAGAACGAACCGAAGAGCAGGAGAAACGTCTCCCCAAACCCACCTGGCTCTTCTTGCTCAGCAGCGACCACCCGTTGGTGTCCAGCTCCTTCCTCCTCTTGTCCAGACTCTCCTGTTTCAGGTATTGCCTGGGGGAAAAGAGAGACCAAACCTCAGTGCGGGGCCGGGGAGCGCGGCCAGGCCGCCGTGCGTTACCTGAAGTGTCCTCTGCCGTGTTTGCACAATTAACGCGAGGCCAATGTTTTTCGTCTCCGCGCCGGGCGTTTTTCAAAGGGCTCCACAGACCCGGGCGGCGAGGCAGGAAAGAGATGGGCCCAGCAGAACCTCAGAGCTCATCCAAAACTAATGAACCGCCGAGCCCAAAGCGCAAATAAACCAGCGAGAACAAACCCGATTCATCGGGGAGCGACTCACGGCGGAGAAAAACTCCAGCGAACGGAGCCGAGGGGAGACTGGGTGGTTTGAGGGTCTTAATTAGCACCTAATTAGGAGCAAATTCGTAGCAAGCTTAACAGGAGCTTGGGGAGAATCGCCCTGGGTGTAAAGTGTCAGAAACCCCAGGAGGCTCCTCTCCTGGGGATGTTCACTGGGGCTCCTCTCCCTGCGTTTCCTTCTTCTCTCGGTTTTATTTCTTTGCAGAAAACAGACAAGCGCGATCGAGAAGAGGCGACCGAGGGCAAACGACCCCGCTTTCCTCAAACGAGGCCCAAGGTTTGGGGAGGGAGGGGAAAAACGCCCCATCCCGAGCTGGTTTTACAGGGATGGAGTCGAGAGGGAGCCGGAGGGGACAAAAGCACCGCAAAGCCAGCCCCGTTCCCGATGACGCCGCGCGGGGACGAGCGTCACGGCCGGGAAATCCAACCCGGGCAAAGCGCGCCGTCCTGTTCAGAAACGGCAAAGCACGGCGGGGAAAAGGGGGCGAAGAGGAGTCCGAAAGATGCAGGGTGGAACTTGCTGCCCTGGGGAACTTTTACCCGTCGTTACTTTAAAACTACACAAAGAAAACCCTCCCGGGGTGAAAAGTCCCTGGGCGAGCCCTGAACGCGGATCCGGCGCCGTCCGAGAGACCTGAAAATCACCAGAAATGGGTTTGGGTGGGTGTCGGTGTCTCCGGTCAGGAATTCTCCCTCCTGGCGGCTCCCGGACCGGGCAGGTCCAGACCAGCGTTTTCTCTCTCCCAGGTTCATTAGGTCCCAGGTTCATTAGGTCCCAGGTTCACGAGCTGCCAGCGCCTGCCGTTAATTGCTCCGGGGAATCTGCTTCTCCATAGTTTGGACAAGACAGGGCCGGGGGGGTAAATCTCGCACTAAAACCCTTTTTAGAACGTGGCTGTCTCCGTGTTCCGTCTGCGAATAAAAACCCGGCGGGTGGAGGAGAAACTCGCGGCGAGTTCAGCAGGTTCGGAACGCGGGGGAGCGGGAGGGAGCGGGATATCCGCCCCGCGACGCCGCCAGGACGTTCGGTCATTAAACAGCATCGCTTCAATCGCAGTGAAAAAAATAATCCTGGCAATCGCTGCTTCTACAGAAACCGCCTGAATTCTCAGTGATAAAAAGAGCAGAGCGAACGTTAGAGACGGGGAGTGAAACCATGAGGGTGAAGAAAGATTCAAAACACGAGGAACCGGGATGAGAAACATCCCCGCGTGGGCACAAAGAGGATCCGACCCCGAAGAAACGGGGAAATTTAAGTGGTTTAAAGGGAATGAAGCGATTGGGAGGGAAGCGGCCTGAACCACCTTGTAGGAGCCTGGAAGCAAATCCCTCGACTTCGAATCACGAGGGAGGCCGGGGAGGCAGCGCTGGAGCGCTGAGCTTGCTCAGGACCTCGGGGGGAAGAAGCACGATGGAGAATTTTAAGCGTCATTGCACAGCAGCTCAAGCCCCGGGGTTCCGGCTCCGTTTCCTGGATTTTTGCCGCTCACACGAAGCCGCAGAGCACCGGGGAGCACCGGGGAGCACCGGAGCAAAGGGCCTGGTGTGGGGAGCGTTTCCACACCAACACCTCGCTCGTTTTAACACGGCGTTCCGTTCTAACGTGGCATTCTGTTCTAACGCGGCGTTCTGTTCTAACGCGGCGTTCCGTTCTAACACTCTGCTCGTTCTAACGTGACGTTCCGTTCTAAGATGGTATTCTGTTCTAACGCGACGTTCCGTTCTAACGCCGCGTTCCGTGTCCACTCCCCAAACCCGACCCTTTCCGGCAGAGCCGAGCCGCCGAGCGCCGCCTTTCCCGAGGAGAAAACCCCACAAAAACCGAGAGAACTTTCTTAAAAATCCGCTCCGGGCCGCGCGGGACTGGAAACAAAGCGCGGGAGACGCGGCGGCGCCTGCTGGCTCCCAGCCCCGAGCCGCCGCCTGCCCCGTGCCTCAGTTTCCCTCTCGGTAACGCCACTCACCGCCTTTAGGAAGCTCTAAAGATTGAAAGCATGAAAGGGTCACTAACCATGAATAGGACCTTCCGTCCCTTCTTCCCGGTGTGATCCTCCCACTGCATTCAACCAAAAAAGCCTCCTAAAAGGAAACAGAGGGAAAACAATTACATCCGGGGCGGCAACGACCTCAAATCCCGGCTCTACCGCTTCACCCTGCGCGGCCAAAACACCTTTTGTGTCCTCTAACGGTCGCCGTCACCGATTTGGGGACCTTTCCCTACAGGAATCCGGGGCAGGGGTCCCGGTTGCCCCTCGTGCTCCCCGGGTGTTTCGTTTCACCAAATATTTGCGCCTTTTTCCTCGGAATCCAAGAAATTCAGAGTGAAAGGAAGGCGGTTGCGCCCGAGGCAGGAGCTGCGCCGCGAACCCAAGACAGCGTCCCCGAGGCTTTTACACGTTCCTTTAAATCAACACCGCGGAAAACGGCTCCTTTTTGAGTAATTAAACAAGGCGGGTGCGCGCGGGCCGCGAAACAGCCCAGCGGGGACAAGCTAAAGATGCTAAACCGACCGGTTCTCGTTACCGTTATCCGTGTTCCGACGAGCGAAACGCGGGGATCGGGTTCCCCGGGTCGGCGTCACCGCGCCGAGAAGCGGAACCGACAGCCGAGCCGCGTAAACCGCACCGCGAATGGGATCGTTACGGCGCCCGGCAGCCCTGCGTGCGCAGGGACACGGCCACGAGGCTTTGGGGCTCGCTTTTGGGGGGTTTTTGTGGTTTTTTCCACGCCCGCTCAGAACGTAGCTCGTTTTGATCGCCCTCCGCTCCGCAGCGGCTTCAAAACGTGGGAAAGCCGGCGCTCGTCTCCGAAATCCCAAATCGGCGCCGTTTGAAGGATTCTGGCCCGGTTTGGAGCGCGGCGGGTGACGCGCGGCCCGAGTCGGTACCAAGAGACCCCCCCAAAGCTCCATCCAGGGCCCCGCGCAGCGTCGCGCTCTCCGGAACCCCCAAAAACTCTTTGCGGCGGGCGGGAGCAGCAAAGAGGGACCAGGAGGCTCCGTTTCTTCAGCAGAACGGGAGGATCCCTGTGCCTCAGGGTCTAAATATCTGCTTTCCCCCTAAAAATGACGCCCAGAAGACTCCGAGATGGGTAAAACCCAACGAATTTAACGGGACGGGTCTGAAAACGCCCGATGTCCTCAATGGGACGGGGAGCGGGGAACGGCGGCCGCGGCGAGGACGAGGACGGGGCGTCAGAGCCCGGCAGAGCGGCCAGAAACCGCCAAGAAACGCAAAATCCAGGGGTTCCCTCCAAACCCCCCGCCAAAGGGCCCGTCCCCAGGGGCGAGACGAGCCCGCGGGGTTGAGTTTGGTGCGAACCGACCCAAAGGAGCGTTACTCACAACAGAATCCTGCAGGCCTCGCTGTTGATCCCGCCCATGGAGTCGTAGTACGTGATGGTTTTTTTCCTGAAGTCTACGACCTGCCAAGAGAGTTCGGTTCACCGCGCGGCGCCGGGAAGGGGTTTGGGCCGTTTCCCAGCGAACAAGGATTTCGGGGGACTCGGAAAACCCTCTCCAAAATTCCCCCCGTGGTGCTGCGTTGTTTAACCACCAAATCTTTACGTTATTTATTGAACCCAATCTCTAAATGGGGTAAAACACGACCGACTGTTCCAGCCGCAGGGATTTACAGCGGCCCTGCCCCACCTGACGGGTGCAATTAAGGACACGAGTCCCCCGGGTGGGTTTTTATTTGGGGCCCCGTGTCCCATTTCCACAGCTCTGAAAACCCACGCGGTGCCAGCGCCGAGGGGAGGGACGGGAACAAAGGAACCGAGCGGCGGCGAGAGGCACAAAACCGCCCTATCTGCCCTCAAAATCTCTCCCGAAGGCGACGTCTCCAAAGGCAACTTTGTGGGAACGTGGAAACAAGATCGTTCCCCGGAGAACGAGCCAAAGCGACCTGCGCGGCCTCCTCGGTTCTTTAAAAACGCAAAAAACACCCTCAAAAGTTCATTTTCCTCGCTCTGGGCTTCGATTTTAGCCACGCATGCCAATTTCCCTGAGCGTGAGCGGCGAAAATTTCCATTCCGGGCTAAATTTGAGATTCTAGGCTGAATGTTGGTGGTAATCGCAGGCGGCTCTCGAGGCCGAGCGGCCGCAGCGCTGTTGGAACACTCACCGCGAGGCACCAGTGCACGCCCAGGTGGATGGGCACCAGGAGCAGGTCCACCGAGAAAATATCCACCTTTTTGGTCCAGCGTTTCACCGCCTGGTACCCGGCCGTCTTCAGTTTGGTGAAGAAGAACGTGTTGAAGGCGTGAACCGCCGGCAAACCCTTCTCTTTGCTCCGCTCCATCAGCAGGTTCATGTAGAAATTAATTATCTGCGGAGGAAAAAAGGATCGGGGAGCGTGAGGGTGTTGACGCTTCCGCCTAAGGTGCTTCGCCGCTGTGCAAAATTAGGTAAAAAAGCGGTTAATTAAATAAAAACACCCGCCCTGGGTGGGGTTTATAGTAGCTCAAGAGCCTTAAAAGCTTGAAGAATCCAGGAAGATTTAGGAATTCAGTCTTTTCTATTTAAGATTAACCTTTTTCTCGCCCTGATCGTGCCCACGGCCAGTCCCGACGTTGTTATTTTTTCAAATTCCCGGTTTACGCGGGGGTTTCTCCGCAGGTCCACGGCTCCGGAGCGCGACGCGCGGCTTCTTCCGTTCGCTTCAATCTCCTGTAAACTACCAGCGCCCCCGGAGCGGCTCCTCACCTCGTCGTTGAGCCAGTTGAGGTTGTTGAGGGTCTGGATGTCTTTCCGAGTGATCGTCAGGCGAAAAGCCTCGCTCAGCACCTCGTCCTGGTTCCCGCCGCGGAACACGCTCTTTATTTCCTTCTCCATTTCCTGCGGGAAGGACGCGGCGTTAGAGCCGGGTTTAAAGCCAGGTTTACGCTCTGCTCCTCAAATATCAACTCGCTACAAAACACACAGGGCGAAAAGGAGCCGGGATCCGTTTCTACGCTCGGATCTCTGGGAATCACATTAAAATTCAGAGGTTTTTTACGCAGGCGAGCGTCTGTTTGCGCCCACGTGAGTTCACCTCGGTGATTTCGGGGAATTCCTCTTCGCCGTCGGCAGATTTCGCGTCCTCTTTTTCCTCCGGGACGATGGTGACGGGGATTTCCTTCTCCAGGGGCACGCGGAGGTTTAAATCCACCAGATCCTGCACCGAGTGCTCCTGTTCCTGCAGCCGCTGGAGGAGAAACCTTCACGTGAGGTGCCGGCCGAGGGCGTCACCTCTGCGGGGACAATCGCTCCAGAAAGGGACACGGATGGGGACGGTCGTCCTATCTGGGACGCCGACCAGAGCCCTGCCAAGGGACGGGGGAGCAACGAAGACACCAGAGCCTCCAAAGAGTTGCTTTTGGTCGTTTTTCTGTTCGGAATCGGCCCAGGGTTCGGGGTTTGGCGCCGCGGACGCCGTTACCTGGCTCTGCAGCTGCAAGGCCAGCGCTTTCTGCTCCTCAATCTGCCGCCACCTCTCGCGGGCGCGCGAGTCGTAGACGCTGGTCCTGAAAAAGCCGAGTTTACGTGACCAAACCGGCCGTTTATTTCCACACAGGGAAAGAAAACCAGCAAAAAACCCCCCGTGTACTTACAGTTCTTTGATCCATAGCTCTGCCTGGAAGAACGGGAGGCTGGAAAAGGGGAGAAAGGACACGTGGGAGCGTTAGAAGTGGAAATAATTGCCTAAAAAGTGATTTTTAAGTGTTATTTGAGGATTTTCTTGTTGCTAGAGTGACAGTAAAAGCTACGGACGGATCCGCCGGCAGCTCCGGAAAGAGCTTCTCTCCTTTTTGTGGGATTTAAAACGCTCGCGCCGCCCCTGGTGCCGTTTTCCAGCCTCTCACCTCGGCGCTGGGGTTCTGGAATCCTTGACCTTCAGCAAAATGACAGAATCCGACCCTAAAAAGAGGAAAAAAAACATCACAGAACGTCGTGACCGTCACAATTACAAATCGCTTCCGCGGCGGCCGCCGGCGCCCAAATACAGAGAGTGGTTGGAAAAAGCGGCTTTGCCGTGTAGACTTAATTCGACTGGAGGTTTTTTGGGTCTGGTTTTGGGCTGGTTTGTATTTGTTCGGGGCTTTTTTACCTTCGGACTGCGCGTTCGGCGCTGGGAGATTCTCTTGTTGCTGCTGGGCCGTGGAGTTGCCGGACTGGAAAACACTGGAGGGGTAAGGGGGTGCGGAGCAGAACGGGGGTTTGTGCGGCGGCTCCTGCGCCCCGAGGACACCGGCGGCCGAGACACCGGGAGCGTCAAACGGCTTCGACTCCTTGCCCGGAGTTTCCTTCCCGACGGTTTTGCTGGAATTTGAACACCGGGATCTAGAAATACAAGGGAATTCAGCTCCCGGTGGATTCGCGCGGAAGCACCGGCGGGGAAAGAGCGTTTTCCATACTCACAGGTGGAAGGGGAAGAGCGAGGAGGGTTTGGACGTGGAGAATTGTTTCCCTGTGACCATCTGGAGCAGCTGCCGGTAGATCTCTCGCTCTTCCTCTCGAACGGTCTGCAGGGAAACGACCAGAAACGTCTAAATCAACACCATTTCAACAAAAAACCGCCGCGACAGCGAGAAGAAACGCGGGGAAACGGATATTTTGGTGGCGGAAACAGATTTTGTTGGCGGAAGGACGTCTAGGGCGCTTAAAGAGTTCAAGCGCCCTTAAGCTGAGCTTAAGCCTGAGCGTGGGCAGAGCTGAAGTCAGTTCCTGCCCGGCACAAGGAGCGAATCCAGCTCAAAAGTCGGTTCGAGGTTCCCAAAATGAGTTTTCCCGGGGAAACGGCCCCCGGCCCCGGGTCTGCGGGCGGTTTCACCTCCTCGGCCGTGCTGATGAAGCGCCGGGGGGTTTTCTTGGGGCTGCGGCGGCTCCAGGATGGGCTGGGGGCCGGTTTGATGGGAAAAGCCGACGCGTGGCAGTGGTGGTTCGACTTCCCTACGAAACTGTTGGACGTCCCGCTGCGAAGGCAAGAAATAAAACCACTTTTATTCAATTCCGCGCTTGTTTTAGTCCGCGAGCCCATTCCGCTCCATCCCCGAACCCGGGCGAGAAGCAGAGTGCCCCGCTCTGAGCAGAAATTACTGTCTGGTTTGTGTTTTAAGAGCCGTTTCAGAGGGTGATCAGGGGCTGTGCCAAGCGCCAGCAGGCGGCACCACTGAGGCCAAGGAGCCCGAAAAAACCCCGCGGAACGGCCCAAAACGCCGCGCTCGGCTTCTCCTTAACGCACAGACACCAGCAGCCGCCCTCCCTCCCCACAAACAGCCCGGAAATTAAAATCCCCAGGGAGATTCGGCGTTTCTCCCGTTGAAATCAATCTTCTCCGCTTGCAAACAAACGTTTTTCGGGAGGAACAAAGGTTTGAGCGAGTCTGGAAAGGTCTGAAGCGACGGGAGCGCACACCAGCTGCAAAACTTCTCGCGCACGTTTTTATTACAAAATAAAAGCGTCTGATTTCTCCCTAATTTCCCAGCGGCGTAAGGAGCTTCCGTTCTCCTCCCAGTGCTCCCAGTACAACCCGTTACACCCCGCGCCCTCCCCAAACCATCGCTCGCGCCTTTGAGGCGGCTCCTTTGCCAAAAAGAGCTTTAGAAACCCCAAAAGGCACCTCCAGACCCAATTGACCTCGACCCACGCGACCAGTTTCCCCCCCGAATTCGCTCCGTGTCGATCCCAGGGGTTCGCGGGGGTAAAACGGACGATCACAAGGGTTTTGCGGCCGTCGAGGTAGGAGCTTCGGCTCAGCCGCGGCTTCTGCGGGACGGAGCCCGGCGGGGGCGCCAACCCCCTCCAGTGCCCGTTGGTGCCGCAGCCGGAGCCGCGCGGCTCCCGGTAGCTCTCGGGACCGGGGATTTCTACAGGGAAAAAACACAAGAACGATCAATAAAGAACCACGTTTCCCTCCCCAGGATGATTTGGGGAAGAAACAGCCAAAAAACCACCGTTCTGGGGCGGGAAGCGCCGTGTTACCAGGGCCGTAGTTGAGGGCGCAGGAGGCGTTTCCAGCCGGGCAAGCGAAAGCGCTGATCTTGTTGGGTAAAAACTGCGGGGAAAAAAATCACAAGTATTGGTTAGAAATAAGCAGAATTTGATCATAAACCCCAGGGGGGATCAAAGGACGGGGAGGACACGACGCCCTGCAGCTCCGCCCCAATCCCAGCGGTGTTAATTAGCGGTTACTGGGCGGACTGGGGTGTCACCACGCGGGTGCTGGGCGGATGACGCAGCGTCACTCGCGCCCCCGTCCCCTCCCAGCCCGTGCGCTTGTAACGTGGCCAGAAAAATCCCAAATGCCAATTTCATCTCGTTATATGGAAAAAACTCTTAATTATCAGCAACTTGCCGGGACACGAACGGCGTCTGTTCACCCCCCAGGGATGGCGACTCCAGCACTGCCCTGGGCAGCCTGGGCAATGCCCCACAGCCCTTTGGGGAAGAAATCACCCCAAATTTCCACCCTCAGCCCCCCCGGTGCAGCTTGAGGCCGTTTCCTCTCCTACAAGGTGTTTCCCACCATCACCCCAGTTTCCCCAGCATCACCTCAATTTCACAGAATCGTTTTGGCTGGAACAAACCCTCAGGATCGAGTCCAACCAGAACCCAACTCCAGCACTGACCCATGGCCCTAAACCTCATCTCAACACTTTTAACCCCCCCAGGGATGGCGACTCCAGCACCGCCCTGGGCAGCCCGGGCAACGCGCAAAAACCCTTTGGGGAAGAAATCGCCCCAAATCTCCACCCTCAGCCTCCCCGGACACAACTCGAGGCCGTTTTCCCTGGTCCCGCCGCTGGTTCCCCGGTCCCCCCTGGTCCCTCCCGGTCCCCCCCGTTCGTGCGGCCGCAGCCCGAAGGTCTCACCCCCCCCGCTCTCACCTCCCGCTCCGGGCGGCCCCGCGGCTCCCGCAGCCCGACCCGCGGAAACGCCGTGAAGGCGGCGCCGGGAGCGGCCCGGGGCTCCATCCTCATGGGCTCCGCGGCGGGAGAGGCGGCGCCGGGAGCCCCAGAGCGGCGGGGAGGAGCCGGTTGTGCTTCTGGAAATGGAGACGGTGAGGAGGACACGGGACAGTCCCCGGTGTCCCCCCCCGTGTCCCCCTCCGCGGGGGGACGGGCCCAGGATCGGGCCCACCCGCCGGTCCGGTCCTACCGGAAGCGGAAGCGTCCCGAGGCCGCGCGCGCCTTTCCCGGGCCCCGGTTGAGCGGCTGCCGGCAACGAGGCGGACGGAAGCGGAAGTCGGCGGCGGGCGGGAGGGCGCGGCGCCGCCGGAAGTGGCGCCCGAGAGAGAAAAGCGCATGCGCGGCGGAAGGGCGGCGGGGGAAGGAGGGAGCCCCCTGGCGGCGCGGCGGCCCCGGGGGGGAAACGGGGGGGCTGTGACCCCGGGGGGCAGAGACACCCTATGCGGGACACTGGGGGGCGTCCCCTGGGGGGCAGGGTCACCCGTGGGGCAGCTGATCCCACCATAGACCCTGTTACAGCTGATCGATCCCATTAGAACTGATTGATCCCATTACAGCTGATCCCATTACAGCCGGTCAATCCCATTAGAGCCAATTGATCCTGTTACAGCTGATCCCGTTACAGTCGATTGATCCCATTAGAACTGATTGATCCCATTACAGCTGATCCCATCACAGCCGATCCTGTTAGAGCTGACCAATCCCATTACAGCTGATTGATCCTGTTAGTGCTGGTTGATCCCATTACTGCTGATCCCATTACTGCTGATCCCATTGCAGCCCAGCCCATTACAGCCAACAGATCCCATGACACCCGATCCCATGACACCAATCCCATTACAGCCAGTAGATCCCATGACAACTGATCCTGCCCCAGCCGATCCCGTCCCAGCCCACGGGTCCCGTCGCAGCCCATCCCGTCCCAGCCGATCCCGTCCCAGCCAATAGATCCCGATCCCCGGCGATGGTCCCCGAGGTGCCCCCCGAGCTGTCGCGGCTCCTCCTCCCGGCCGCGCTGTCCCTGGCGCTGCTGCTGCTGCTGCTCAGCTGCCTCCCGCACCCCGCACGGGCACCAGGTCAGTGACAGACACGGGACCAGGGACAGACATGGGGACCAGGGACAGACACTGGGACCAGGGACACACATTGGGAACATGGACACACACACTGGGACCAGTAACAGACACTGGGACACACACACTGGGACCAGGGACAGACATGGGGACCAGAGACAGACACAGGACCAGGGACAGACACTGGACCAGGGACAGACACGGGGAACAGGGACAGACACTGGGACCAGGGACAGACATTGGGACCAGGGACAGACACTGGGAACAGGGACAGACATGGGGACCAGGGACACACACACTGGGACCAGTAACAGACACTGGGACCAGGGACACACACTGGGAATAGGAACAGACACTGGGAACAGGGACACACACACTGGGACCAGTGACACGGACTAGGACCAATAACAGACTGGGACCAGTAAGGACAGACCAGCATCAGTAAGGACAGACTGGCACTATTAAGGACTGGCACCAGTAAGGAGGACAGACTGGCACCAGTAAGGAGCCCAAAGTGGCCCCCGCAGCCCCGTGGCCCCCACGCCCCCAGTGCCGGGGAGGGGACACCCCGTCCCTCCCCCTGGGGGCCCCATTTAGGGCCGGCGGGGGGGCGGGTGTCACTCTGCGCTGTCAGCGGCGCCGGGGGGACCTCGCCGCCCTCCCAACCCTCGCTCGCTTGGTTTTGCCCAATTCTGCTCTTTTTCCAGCCAAGAAGATGGCGCAGCCGCCGGTGGGACACGGCCATGCCGAGAACATGGGCGCCGGCAAAGCCATCGCCGTCCTCACCTCGGGGGGGGACGCCCAGGGTAAGGGACACCCCGTCACCCCAAATCGCGGGGGCACCTGCGGGGCGAGTGCTGTTTTGGGGAGAAACCAGGCGAAAATGGGACTTTGGTGGCCGAGGCGCTGGGGGGGTTTTCTCCAGGCTGTGGGTTTGGGGGTGACCTTGGAGGGGACAATGATGTGGGGCAGAGTTAAGGGGACATTTGGGGTGCAGGGGGGTGAACCTGGGTGACAAAATTGGGGGGGGGGGGTTAAAGGGATGGCAGCACATGGAAAAAGCGTTGGGGTTGCCCAAAACCACAGGGATTCAGCCCAAAGTGTGTTGTGGCCCCAGAGTGATGGGGGGGACCCCTTTTTTTTTGGGGGGGGGTTCATCCAGCCCATGGGGGTCTCTGCTCAACCCCCCCCCCACCCCACTTGTCACCCGGGGTCACGCGGCTGCCGGTAAATGTCACCGGGGCAAAAATAACCCGGCAGCTGCGGGACCGGGCGGGGGGGGCTGGGGGGGGCGAGCNNNGGGGGGGGTGTGATGGATTCGGGGGGGGTCCCCGGGGTGGGGGGGTCCCCGAGGTGACGGCCCCTCCTCCCCAGGCATGAACGCGGCCGTGCGCGCCGTGGTGCGCGTTGGCATCTACACCGGCGCCAAGGTCTATTTTGTGCACGAGGTGGGTGCCGAGCCCCCCCAAACACCCCAAATTCCCCAACCGCCCCCATTTCCCCAGCCCCCCCAACCCATGATCTGTGTCCCCCCCCCTTCAGGGTTACCAGGGGCTGGTGGACGGAGGGGACAACATCAAGGAGGCCACATGGGAGAGCGTGTCCATGATGCTGCAGCTGGTGAGCGCGGCCACCCGTGGGTGTCACCAGGGCGGGGGGGGCACACGTTTGGTGTAACCCAACCCCCCCAGCGCTGGGGTCAAGCCTGAAAATAACCCGAAACCGGAGCCGGGATGGGGGGGCAGGGACGGACAGACGGACACGGGGCGCTGGGGGGGGGAAGGGACAGCCAGCCAGACACGGGGTGCGATGGGGACCCGGCAGCGACGTGGGGGTCCCGCAGGGGGGGACGGTGATCGGCAGCGCAAGGTGCCAGGACTTCCGGACGCGGGAGGGGCGCCTGAAAGCCGCCCGCAACCTGGTGAAACGCGGCATCACCAACCTGTGCGTGATCGGCGGCGACGGGAGCCTCACCGGGGCCGACACCTTCCGCGCCGAGTGGAGCAGCCTCCTGGCAGAGCTGCTTAAAGTGGGTGCGTGGGCGGCCCCCCCCGGCGGGACACCCCCCATTCCGGCCACGGGACGAGAAAAAAGGGGGGGCTGGGGCAAAATCGGGGGGCTTCGTGGCAAGATCGCGGGCGTCTGTGCCAAAATCGGGGGGTTTGTAATGAAATCGAGGCGGGGGGTTGTGTGAAAATAGGGGGGGTGTATGAGAATCGGGGGGGTCTGTGGCAAAATCAAGGGGGAGTTGTGGCAAAATCGGGGGGTTTGTGGCAACATCAGGGGGGTTGTGGCAACATCAGGGGGGTTTTACAAAAATCAGGGTGTTTTCCAAAAATCAGGGGGGTTTGTGGCAAAACTGGGGGGTTGTATAAAAATAAGGGGGGTTGTGGCAAAATTGGGGGGGTTTGTGGCAAAATCAGGGGGGTTGCATCAAAATTACGGGGGGTTGTGCTAAACTCAGGGGGTTTGTACCAAAATCAGGGGGTTTGCATCGAAATCGGGGAGGGTTGTATCAAAATGGGGGGGCTGTGGTGAAACCAGAGGGGGTTGCAGCCAAAGCAGGGGTTTGTGCCAAACCCAGGGCGTTCGCACCGAGATCGGGGGTAGAACACAAAAAGGAGGGTTGGACGCGAAAATTGGGATTTTTTCCCCCACGCCGGAGGTTTGTGCCGGTGTTTGGCCCCCCCAGGGGGTGTTTTTGGGGGGGGGACACACAGAAAACCGAGGGGGTGTCACCCCATGGCAGGGGGGATCACGGCGGAGGAGGCGAAGCGGTCGAGTCACCTGAACATCGTGGGGCTGGTGGGCTCCATCGACAACGACTTCTGCGGCACCGACATGACCATCGGCACCGACTCGGCGCTGCACCGCATCATGGAGATCGTGGACGCCATCACCACCACGGCGCAGAGGTGACGGGGACGCCCCCGCGCCACTCGGGGTTGGGGGGGGGGACTCGGGTGTCCCCTCTCCCCGTTGGGCCCGTCGTGGGTGACGCTCGTGTCTCCCGCAGCCACCAGCGGACGTTCGTGCTGGAAGTGATGGGGCGGCACTGCGGGTACGTCCCCCCCCGGATGTGGCTCCCGGTGAAGAAATGGGGGGAAAAACCCCGAAACAGCCTCTTTTTCACCCATTTCCAGCTACCTGGCGCTCATCACCGCCCTGGCCTGCGGCGCCGACTGGGTTTTCATCCCCGAGTCCCCCCCCGAGGACAACTGGGAGGATCATTTGTGCCGGCGGCTGACGGAGGTGCGACAGCCTCCCCCGGGCACTTTGTCCCTGTCCCCAGGCTCCGGCGGGCACTTTGTCCCCGTCCCCGTGCCCGTTGTCACCTCCCGGTCCCCCCGCAGACCCGCCTGGGCGGCTCGAGGCTGAACATCATCATCGTGGCCGAGGGCGCCATCGACAAGCACGGCAAAGCCATCACCTCCGAGGACATCAAAACCGTGAGCGGGGATGGGGGGGACCCCCGGTCCTGTCCCTGTCCCTTTGCTGTCCCCGCCGCAGGGGACCCAAGCGCGTCCCTGTCTTGCAGCTGGTGGTGAAGCGGTTGGGCTACGACACACGCGTCACCATCCTGGGCCACGTCCAGCGCGGCGGGACGCCCTCCGCCTTCGACCGCATCCTGGTAGGGAGCGCCCTCCCGTCCCCGCCCCGCCGAGAGGGGCCCGGGGGGGACATCGTGTCATTGTCCCCGTTCCTGTCCCCCAGGGCAGCCGGATGGGGGTTGAAGCCGTCATGGCGCTGCTGGAGGGGACCCCGGATACGCCTGCGTGCGTCGTCAGCCTCTCGGGGAACCAGGCGGTGCGCCTGCCGCTCATGGAGTGCGTGCAGGTGGTGAGTGGGGCACGGCACCCGGGAGAGCCCCGGCGCGGGTAAACCCCACCGGCATGGGGCAGACCCCACCGGCACGGGGCAGACCCCACCGGCGCGGGGCAGACCCCACCGGCGCGGGGCAGACCCCACCGGTGCAGCACAAACCAAACCAGCGCAGTGCAAACCCAACCGGTGCAGCACAAACCAAACCAGCACAGTGCAAACCCAACCGGTGCAGCACAAACCAAACCGGTGTGGTGCTAACCAAACCAGCGCAGCGCAAACCCAACCGGTGCAGCGCAAACCAAACCAGCACAGTGCAAACCCAACCGGTGCAGGACAAACCAAACCAGCGCGGTGCAAACCCAACCGGTGCAGGACAAACCAAACCAGCGCGGTGCAAACCCAACCAGCACAGTTTAATCCCTACCAGTACGGTGCAAACCCAACCAGCGCGGTGCTAACCCAACAATCTCAGTGCAAACCCAACCGCTGCGGTCCAACCCCTCAATCTCGGTACAACCCCCCAATCTCGGTGCAACCCCCAGTTTCGGTGCAAACCCCCCTCTTTGCTCCCCGCAGACCAAAGACGTGACGACGGCGATGAACGAGGGACGCTTCGACGACGCCCTGAAGCTGAGGGGCCGGTGAGCGTCCCCCCCCGTCCCCGGTGGGACCCCGGCTGCTCCGGCCCCCCCAGGACCCCCACACCCTCCTCCCCTTTGCAGGAGCTTCCAAAACAACTGGAACGTCTATAAGCTGCTGGCGCACATCCGCCCCCCCTCCACCAAGGTAGGGCAGCGGCGAGGGGGTGACGGGGACCCCCCCGCACCCCACACCCCCCCAAACCTCCTTTCCTCCCCCCCGCAGAGCGGTTACACGCTGGCCGTGCTCAACGTGGGCGCCCCGGCCGCCGGCATGAACGCGGCCGTGCGCTCCACCGTGCGCATCGGGCTCATCCACGGCCACCGCATGCTGGCGGTGCACGACGGCTTCGAAGGGCTCGCCTTCGGCATGGTGAGACCCCCCCGGGGGGAAAAGGGGGCGCACGGGCCCCAAAAAGCGGCAGCTGCGGCCCTGTGAGGGTGGGGGGATCCCCCTGGGGTAGGGGTGATCGGCCCCCTTGGTCACCCGGCACTGCTGAGAGGTGACAGGTTCATGCTGTCGCCCCCCAACCTGGGGGGAGCGGGTCACCCCAACATTGCTCTGATATAATCACAGCGAGGCCGGCGCACCCCAAAAACCCTTGTGTCCCCCCCTCAACTTGCTGCTTTCCCCCCCAGATAGAAGAGATCAGCTGGGATCGGGTCGGCCCCTGGACTGGGCTGGGAGGATCCAAACTGGGGACAAAGAGGTGACACTTTCCCCGCAACGGAACATCCCGGGGGGTCCCCAGGACAAGCCCCCCCACCCCGGGCGGGCTCAGCCACAGAGGTTTTCCCCCCCCAGGACTTTGCCCAAGAAATACTTTGAGGAAATCAGCAGCAACATCAGCACCTTCGGCATCCACGGGCTCATCATCATCGGTGGCTTTGAGGTGACAAGGGGGAGGACACGGCGAGGGGGGGGGACAGGCAGCTGCCCGCACCCTGCCCGTGCCCACAGTCCCCCCGTGCCCCCCCAGGCCTTCATGGGCAGCCTGGAGCTGGTGGAGGGCAGAGCCAAGTTCGAGGAGCTCTGCATCCCGCTCTGCATCATCCCCGCCACCGTCTCCAACAACGTCCCCGGCTCCGACTTCAGCATCGGCACCGACACCGCGCTCAACACCATCACCACGGTGCGCCCCCTCCCCGGGTCACACCCCCCTCGCCCCGCTAGCCTAAATCCCCCTTTTTCACCCCGATTCTCCCGCCGCCGCAGACCTGCGACCGCATCAAGCAGTCGGCGGCCGGGACCAAGCGCCGCGTCTTCATCATCGAGACCATGGGCGGCTTCTGTGGCTATTTGGCCACCATGGCGGGGCTGGCGGGCGGCGCCGACGCCGCCTACATCTTCGAGGAGCATTTCAGCATCCGCGATCTGCAGGTTTGGGACAACCTGTGTCCCCCCACAGCCTGTTTTCCCCCTGGGGGGGGTGGGAGCCGCATTTATTCCCACCCCCAATGCCTGTTCCATGCTCTGCGTAGATCAACGTGGAGCATTTAACCGAGAAGATGAAGACGACGGTGAAGAGGGGGCTGGTGCTCAGGTACGTCCCCAAATTGGGATTGGGGGGTCACTGAGACCTGTCACACTCGTGTCACCCCCCCGTGAGCCCAAATTCCCCCCCCGGCGCAGGAACGAGCGGTGCAACGAGAACTACACCACCGACTTCATCTACAACCTCTACTCGGAGGAGGGCAAGGGCATCTTCGACTGCCGCAAAAACGTGCTTGGGCACATGCAGCAGGTGCGGGCCCCCCCAGGGAAGGGGAACACCCCCCAGCAAGGGGTTAACCCCCCCTCCGCTCACTCAGTGTTTTTTCCGGCGCAGGGTGGCACCCCGACCCCCTTCGACAGGAATTTCGGCACCAAGATGGGCGCCAAGGCGGTGGCCTGGATCACCGGGAAGATCAAGGAGTGTTCCCGGCATGGTGGGTGCCACACCGGCGGGGCCGGGGGGGGGTCCCTGCTTTGTTCCCAAATTCACAGAGCCCCCCAACCCCTCCCCACATCCACGGGGAGGGAAAATCACTAAAAACAACCCCCCAAGGTGCATGCTGCTCTGGTATCTCAACACAAAGGGATTTTGGGGTTGGTCCGGGGTGCTCTCCCCTCCTACCAACGCAAAGGGACCCCTGCAGATTTTGGGGGGTGCTCTCTCCTCCTGGGGGGCCCCAAAAGCGTTGAGCTCACCCCCCCGGCCTCCCCGGCAGGTCGGATCTTCGCCAACACGGCCGACTCGGCCTGTCTGCTGGGCATGCGCAAGCGCAGCCTCGTCTTCCAGCCCCTCGCCGACCTCAAGGAGCAGACGGATTTCGAGTAGGTGCCCCCCCCGCACCCCAAAACAAACCAACGCGGGCCGGGGTTGATCCCCCAAGCGACGCGGTGCTTTTTCCACCCAGGCACCGCCTCCCCAAGGAGCAGTGGTGGCTGAAGCTTCGCCCCATCCTCAAAATCTTGGCCAAGTACAACATCGAGCTGGACACGTCGGAAAAAGCTCATCTGGAGCACGTCACGCGCAAGAGGATCTCGCTCGAGTCCCACATTTGAGACGCCGGCGCCTCACGGCGCTGCGGGGAACCCCAAAAACAAGCGCTCCCCGTTTTAGCTCGCACCCCCCGGGACGCCGGGCAGCACCCCGGCACGGCTGCCGCGGGGAAAAGCGATTTTCCCAAAACAAAGCGTTTCCTCGGGGAAATTTGGGGTTGGTTTGAGGATTTTATGGGCTTTTTAAACAGAAAAGCGGTTCCCCGAGTGTTGCGATGGGCTGAGGGTAAGTGGTTTGGGTAGAGCCCCTCGGGCAGCACTTTAGTGTTAAAAATTCACAATTAAGATGCTTCAATAAATTCATCACTCGCTCGCGGCGGCAAACACGTCCCGCAAGGTTTCTCTGGGTCTGACAACACCTTCATTTCCCGCCTCTAAAAAGAGATTTTCCCTGTTCCTCCCGCACCCCGAACGCAAAAAAAAAAAAAAAAAAAA
>VWYH01009027.1:0-59799 GCA_013399365.1 Pampusana beccarii
GTGGTACTTGAGTGCCAACACAGACAGATGTCGTACGTGCTTGCAATGGACTGCAAGGTCTTCTCAAGGCCTCCATTATCTGCTCTGAGACCCCTATACATCCCACAGAACTAGTCACACTAGGTAAAATGAATAAAGGTGTGAGTGCAGAGCAGTCATACTTGACGCAATTTTGGCCTAACAACTGTCCTCAGCACGGAAAGAAAGTATTTGACTAGAGAGTCTGATTTTTAGCTTATTGTTACATTGCACCAAAGCAGCACAAAATCAAGAACACTCTTTTATGTGTTTCAAGACCCATGTAATATACTCATGTATATAGCAGCTTCTCTAAAAGGGAATGTTTTTCTTTTTTTTTTTCTTTAAGTATCAAAATGTTGTTAGTTGAAAATCCATTCAAGGTAAGGAAAATAAAAATTGACACGTACCCCAGGAGCTTTAATTACTGTATCAATTGTTCGTGGAGATGTTGCAGCTGCCCTTACTATAAATTCATGAGATGGATTTCTCTGATGTGCTTCTGAGAAGCCCAACACGAGTGCTGCACCAGGAACGTATTGCATGAATCTAGTGATAAACAAGATGTGACAAAACCAAGTACATGAGCAAAAGCAGACATAGGAGGAGAAGGAAGACTACTGGAAGTTCTGAAAAATCAGGGTAACAACAGAAAAACTGAAAAGCCAAGCAAATAATACTTTGTGCCAAATTAAATGGTTGATTTTATCCAGAGGAAATGTGTTGGTTTTATTTTGCTCATTTTACCTGGGTATTTTTTTTAAGACTGAATAGAAGAGCATTAAAAAAATTAAAAAAGCATTTTGAACTGAAATATCAAATAATTTAATATGGAAAATAAAATTAAACTTGTCAAGTTTTTAAACATTTGGGGGATATCTTTTAACATGACACATGTAAAGGAAGTGGAATACATTTGCAAAATACTTTTGTGCCATCCAACTTGTGTTTCCTATTAAAAAAAATCCCTAACATGTTTGGGTTGAAAACTTTCATTCAGTTCTTTCAGTGTTTTTATAAAGCAAACTAGTGCAAGCAATACAACACAACAACTTAGGAAAGAGCAAGTTACATACTCTGTGCTTGTCTTTTTTATCCAAGATGGAAGGTTTCCCCACTGGACCTTCAGCTGCACGGCTGGCTTCTTCGCCAGTTGGCCTGTGGTAGCCGTGGCTGCTATCCTGTAGTCCCGGCACTCCTTGCCCCATCTCAGTCTGGCCTTTAAAAATAGGAACAGTCACCCCAGTAACAGAAAAGAACCACGGAACTCCCTTAACCATTTGAAAAAAGTGAGTTTTTCCTTTTTCCTGCAACTTCACATTGATTCTTTATGTTCATGGGTCTCGGGATTCATAATCAATTCTTTTTCTATAAAGAATAGTGAAATATCAGGCTGAATTTGTTAATTGCAGCAGCAAAAAGTGGAGGTCTATAAATTGTTACGCAAAGACCTCTTGCACTAGAAGGCACATGGGAAGCGCAGCAGGAGACACAAAAACAGATAAGTAAAGACCTTTTCCTTTGTTTATGATGCTCTGTCAGGAATCAACCCATTACCCAACTTTACTTTTTTGCTGCTTTTCATATAAATCCTGAGAAATACAACATTTCAAATGCACTTGAGTTATAAGTCTTCTGAAACGAATTATACAGAGAAAACCAGCTAGATTCCCAGGCAAACAAACTTATAGTGGAGCGAATAATAAATAGCTAGTAATGAAGCAGTCAATTTTTCAAATATTTATTCTGCTTCTACTGGTCATATTTTGATGCATCTTGAAAGTCAATATCTCTTTTTGCCAGATTTTGATGTGGCTGATTTTTTTTTTTTTTTAAAATTCAAAAGAATGGTGAAAGATGCGAGCACTTACAGGAATTTCTCAAACTTTATGAAACATGTCAAAATATGTATGCTTTTCCTGTTTGGTTCTCCTAATAAGCAGGTGCTCTGTGCTTATCTAAAAAACTGGGCTTTTTAGATGTCTCTCTTGGCAACGCTGCCTGTGTGCTTACCTGTGCTTTCAGAGGCAGTATTACAGCATCAGCACACGCTTTCCAATTGGTTTCAGCCAGCTGAACCACAACTAGTTGCACATCAACTTTGGCAGCATTAGAACGAACATATGCTGTAGCTTGATAACCTTGATTTCTGTTGTCACTTCTTACTGCCTGTGCCACAATCGTAATGCCAGGTGGAATTACGTCTCCCAGGAAGTTGCGCTGAAAAACAACCCCCAACCATCTGTGCTTAAGTATTTCTGTGTATTCACTGGAGACCCTACAGTCCAGTTTATATGTGCTGATAGCAGGAAGCAGCCCTCATCCTTCATCGGTTTAGTTTGTGATACATATTTTTATATCCCAAATATAGGAGGTTAAGTTTGGTTGGAATCTTGGTTATTTCGTTACAACCAGGAATTTTCAAAGATGTGACTGTTTTGATGTGGGATCCAAGACTCTTCCAAACTATCTTTATGCACTTAGTAAGATTTTGTGCGTTATTTTAATATTTCAAATAACTGCCTACAATATGTACTAGATATCTTCACAGCAGTGTACACATTGACAATATATTTTAGTATACTGCAGCTCTTTCAAGCCAATTGATTATTTTGAAATCCTTCTCAGTAGCAGAGTTCCCATAGACACTGTGTGCATTTGCAGAGCTCTTTGTTCTATTGTTATGTAGATACCTTTACTTAGTACAATTACAGAATACTAAGTGTGTAATAAAGATAAAAATGATCTGTGCTTAATGGGACTTTACATTTATCAATCAGTAATGACCATAGAGACTATGATTTTAGTTATACTCTGCATGCACTCATGACCTCCATCCAATCTAAAAATAATTAGGTGGACTCACGTTAAAAAAAATCTTTGAAGAAAACGTATTTATTTCCTCCCCATTTGTAGCTTAATGCAATTTATTTTGCACTTTGGGATTTCATAGGAAAAAGAAAATTCTTTCTTCTTCAATTTACAACCCCACTCCCTTCAATTTTTATAATTTCCAAACCCAGGCTTTCATAAACTGCAAACGCCTTTAGAAATGAGGAAACTATACCCAAGAAACCAGCAAACAAAACCCCGAAGCCGAGAGAATTTGGGAAAAGATCTTTTCATGGGGCAAAATATCTCAACGGATTTTGACTTCCCATTTACAAACTTGACTTGAAGGGTCCTTCCTGAGCCTAATCCTGCCCCTCAGCTGGTGAGATGCCCCCACAGCCACAGTCCCTGCTCCGCAGCCAGCAGAGCCACACAGCCAGTACCTCGCAGGCCAGGCTGGAGCCATGGCTGTGGTGGATGCCCTCGTGGCTCCTCCTTGAGTTGTGGCCAGCATTTTCTCTGTGGTGGTGGCTGCTGCTCCTGCTGCTGCTGCTGCTGCTGCTGTTGCTGTGGCTGCTTTGTGACTCCGAGGAAGATGATGATGAACTGCTTGATATCTTCCGATCTGGATGCTGTGAAACAAAAACAGTTTACAAAGCTAGGTCGTGGCCTCTAGTTTTACAGCGTGGACATCAGAATCAGAGCTATCAGCCTCCCTCTAGAGGGAACAGGCTTAGACATATCTAGAGAGTTATTTTTATTTTCATAACACAGGCACTAAATATGTTGGGTAGGAATGTGCCTTGGATGCAGCTGGCCCTCTCCACTGATAGGATGGCTGTGTAGACAGTGATTGTAAATTGCAGTGTCACATTGTCCAGCTCTAATGTTACAGAAAATAAAAACTGACAACAAATGGTCAAACATATCCATCTTGTTTAGAAATGAAAAAAAAAAATTACAACTTAATTAAAAACACTGTAAATCACCTTCTTCTTTCATAAACAGGATACACAATAATTTTACAGGTAACGCCTACAAAAGCCACTGCATTATCATCCTTCTAACACTCCCTTAAAATACCTCTGTGCTATAACGCATACTGAACTGGTTTCTGATACAATCCACATACACGATGATTTTACCATGACGGCCCAAAAACTGTGGACGCAGCTATTCCTATTATAATTCCCCCATGGTCTTTGTTATCTTAGCTTTGGCTGCATTGTACAGCCTCTAGCCCAAAGGTGTTCTGACTAGAATTTGAGGATTGCAAGTGCCGCAACAAACAACGGAAGTATGTAGTTGGTATTTTAGTAATAAATATGCTTATTTTGGCCATCATCAATGCTGATAATGGACATTATTTAATGCTCAAGTGAAATAAACCAAACAAAGCCCTTCAGTAATACGTTTGATCGTATCAACGGTAGCCACCACAGGAACGTGCAATGAATTAGGGACCTACCCAATGGACATGAGCAGACCTGAAACGGAGCTGGTATACTTTTGGAAGGTGGTATTCCTGCAAAATTCCAAAAGAAGCTATTACATATAGCTCAGTAACAATCACCTCCTAGAAGAAGACAAAGCATTAGAAAAAATTACCCATTCTGTAGAAACATCATTACTACTTCGACTGTTAAATTGGGGCTTGACATGTTTCTGCTTGGCTTTTCTCTCATATTTGCTGTGGTAATGCGAAACACCAATGCTTCTGTTGCTGCTGCTGGTTCTGCTGCTGCTGCTGCTACTCTGTGTTTTATGCTTCTGCTCAGGGACACTTCTCTCTCCTTCAGCAGCTCTGGCATGTGGCAATGATGTGGTGTTGGACTGCTTCTTAGCCTTATGCTTTAGACCAGATGCTTTGCTACTGCTGCTGCTACTCTTGCTTTTGCTGCTACTACTGCTGCTTTTGCTGCTACTGCTACTGCTTTTGCTGCTACTACTGCTGCTTTTGCTGCTACTACTATCACTACTACTGCTGCTGCTACTACTACCACTACCACTGCTGCTACTACTGCTGCTGCTGCTACTACTGCTGTCCCCAAAGGGGTAGAATTTCTTTTCTTTGGCTTTGGACTGTCTTGTTTTCAGATTTATCTGAGCTCCTCTCTGAGACGCCCTGTTGTCGGAGTCGCTGCTGGAGGGGCTGCTCGTTGTACTCTCGGCACTTCTGCTGGTGCTGCTGGCGCTGGACAATGAACTTCTGGATTTCCTTGTCCCCTAGTTAACGGTGCCATTGGAAAAACAAAATTATTTTTCTGTATTCCTGCAGATGGCTTTAAGTAAAATCAGAGAGCTATGATTCTCTCCACTGCCTTAGAAGACAAAATGTATGCCTGATAGCACTCTTGCAATACATTACAATAAGGCAAACTCGTAATAATGTGTTAAAAGCACACATAAGTAGAACAATACCCCAAATCTTTTTGTCATAATGAACATGTATAGAAATTGTTGATCATACAACTACACGTAACTAATGTTGGTAATGACAGTGCTGCAGCTGTGACTCAGAGTAAGTTGTGTGGGGAGGTGTCAGATCTTTTTGCTACAGTTGCAGCAGCTGGAAAGAACAGATTATGTTTTGGGCACACAAGACTTATTTTATGTCTTACAAGAGATTTACAGAAAACTTACAAAACCAACCTGCTTTTTCTAACATCCTTCACTTGCAAAAGAGCTGAATGCAAAGAGAAGACCTGCAGAAAGACCTATGTACCCAAAAGCCTGCCCTTATTTTCCATTTTTTACATACTATCTAATCAAAGGAGGTTACTTAGTAAAAGAAATATAAATAACTAAACCTAATGTAAAATCTCCTGCAAATCTAGAAGTAGATTTTTACAGAAGTACCTGATTATCAGTATCATCAAGGATTTTCTTCACTCTCTTAATCATTTCTTTGGTGGAAGATACTCGTGCTGCTGGATCTTCAAATGTTACTAAACGTACCATTTTAGTAGGAGCTTGGTCTCCTGCTTGAATTGTGACTTGTATTTTTTCAATTGGTGCCTCTGTGTAAACTGAAATTTCATTACAATTAGTGTGAATGTTAGTATTAGCAACTGAATAATAGAATAAGCCAATTTTTTGCTACAATTTATTTATCCATTCTTCTCCAAATGGAAGTCTAAATGTTCATTGATCATTTTTGGTATTGAGCAACTTCGTCAAAAATTTCTCTAATAACTAAAGCACATACTAACAATAATGGAATTTTAAAATATTAGCATGATACTAGATTATTTTTAAGTCAATAAACAGAATGATCAGCAGGTTTAAGTCAAGTGAATGGGATTGCTTAACTAGATAACACAATGGGAATTAGAGAATTAGGCATCGGAGAGTAATTGAGGCTCAATGTTTGAATTGTTAAGAATGGCCCAATGGTTAGGCCATTAGTTTGATACTTAGGAGACCTAGATTCAATAGCCTGCTGTGCTTTTACTTCTTATGATCATGGATTAAGACATTAAGGACTAGATCCTGGCAGGGTTAATCCATAATTCCCTTTAAGAGTCTGGGTTTTTAGAGTGTAGCTACAGGACACTGCATCAGATCTGTTGCCCATGTCCAATTGCTCTGTGCTTGCATCCCAAATCCAATGATTCAGGATGCATCAGACACGCTCCGCAGGCACAGATCAGCTCTGCTTGACGCTGGCCATGCTGAGTGGCATTGCTGGGAGAGCTGGGAAACCCCTGCTCAGATGAGTAGGGGAGAAACGGATTCCTGCCACAAATGTAGTCTGTTGACAATACCGGCAGGGCTGGGAGGTCTAATGGTAGTTTTAGTAGTAGCTAAGATACAAAAGATATATACGCACATATACAAATATGTAGGTATATATATGCACACCCCTACCCACCCGTTACTTTCTTTTTTTGTGCACAGTTGTATTTACCTGGCTTGAAGCTCATTCTGAGGGCGTGCTCTCCAACTAGGTAATATAAAGGCACATTTTTGATAAATGCTGCGTGCACGCTTTTGCTCTCAATGCACACTTGAACCCCAAATGTACTTGCATTGCAGCACATGGACTGAACAAACGGCTCTTTTCGGGAAGAAGAGTGTCCAAAGGGAAAGGAATTTCCTGAGGAAACATCTTTTGCAGACTGTCTGTCCTATTAGATAACACAAATGTAAAGTTAAACTAGACAACAGTAAGAGGAATATCTGCATGTTATGAATCCTGTTTCAGTAATAGTTACATGTGTTCTGCAAGAGGAATTAACCCATTTATTTGAGATAGCAAGGACCTGACATTGGACAACTTGGTTTTCAGTTGGACAAAATTAACAACTGAATGGCTTGATCAGACTATCAATATAAAAAGAGCTTCAGGCTATAAGAATGGAAAATTATATCACAAATTAATTATAAGTATTTAGCTTTGTTTTCCTGGGGTATTAGACAGTGTTAACAGGTTATTGATAAATCTGAGTGTGCTCTAGACTGGCTGGAGTTCTTTTCTTTGGTTTACGATTGAGTCAAACAACAGAACCTTATCTATGTCCATGAAAATTCTGTCTCAGTTGGGGTCTAACATGAATGAGAGACTTCATCAATCAGGTGGTCAAAGCATATCAGATGCTAGAAATTTACACTCGAAACTGTAATTTACATGTGCTAAGCAATGCTTGCAGAAAAACAAATTAAAATTAATTGAAATTAGCATCAAATCCATGAAATTAAAATATGGTTTCCTGGAGCAACAAAGCAAATAGCTAAAGACACATAATCATAAGCTTTCATTTCACCTGTAACACAGGTTTAAAATTAATTTTTTACTCAGTTTATCGTGTTTCACAAGATTACAAACTTGTATGAATCCCACTGAAAAAACGGAATTTTAGTGCTGTTATTTTATTTCCAAAGGAAATTCTAATGATACTGGGAAATTCTCCAGTTAGTGACATTTTTCAGTTGCTGTTCATTTAAGACTAACTAAAGTGTACTGAGTTTTTAGGAAGGGCAGTGTAGAGGCACAAGTAGAAGAACTCTGTTCTAGGATATTAGAAACTGTTCTTGCTGACACTACATTTGCCTATTCTTCACATGGAAGTACAGTACTCACCCTCTGTTTGCCTCTTATCTGAAAACCTGTTAGAGTTGCAGGACAACAATGAAACCAGAACAGAATAGTGTATTTCTCACCTCTATCAGTCTTTCACTCAATGAATTGTCACAGTGATGTGTTCACAACTCTGCCCATCAGAGAAAGCCCTACTGGCTTTTACAGAAAACTGTAGCTCAGGAAGTCATTTGACTTGACACACAAACTGCCATCCGACTTTGAATCAGGATGTTTACAGGCATTAAATTTGGCTCTACAAGTTGAGCAATGCAGTGTCTCATGGAACATTTGTCGCTGCCCCAGGAATGTGATGCTTGCATAATGGTTGCAAAGCATTTTAAAGATTGTGGGCCTATCCTGTAGATGGCACTGTAAAATTAATTACAAAAGAAAATGCTTTTGCTTTTGAAAGTGTTGCAAGTCTGATGAATTACATTCCAGATTTTAAAATAATGTTACTATAGGGCTATTTGTGTTATTAGATTGAACCTGACTTATTTTGAGTAAAGCAGCATTGGTCAGAGATGAATTGTTCATTTTTCTAAGGAGAAAATAAATGGTCTCCCACTGACTAAAAGCCCAAAAAAGAATAGTCAGACACTACATCATTTACCCTGATATTATCAGTCTCCCCTGATGCAGAATCTGAATCGAAGGACATCTTCATTATGTCAGGAACTGCTTCAGGTAGAAGAACTGGAGTCATCTTACTAGAAGCCAAATCTCCAATATTTCTTGTAACAGCAAATGTCTTAGACCTGCAGAATAAACATTAGAGTAAACCTGTATCAATAAAGCACTGCTGAAGAAAATACCTGAATAATGCCTTGTAGCACGTACTTAGCAACAAGTATCATACCTTGCAAATTGCTTTACAGATATTTACAGCATCTTTCCCCTTAGCTGTATTTTCAAGGATTTCTAAGAGTGAATAAAGACATGGACCAGTATCAGCGGCAGATAGCTCAGCTGGGCTTTTAGAATTATGTGTAAAGGTTAAAAGCGTTGCAGTTGATGGTGTCTCTGTATGCCTAATACCTTGAAGAACAGCCCCCCTACTTAGAAACATGGCTGTGGATTATATTATTAATTTTGTGAGTCTCCTGTTTTGATCTTCTGAACTTTTAAATTTTTAAACTAATCTTCTGTGTCTTTACTGCCAAACTTAATTCTAATTTTCTTTGACGTTATATTTGGGAAAATACTGCCATAACTTCAAAAACCTAACCTGAGGACTGGTGGCTACTGAGTGCTGCTTATTGTGCAATGTTTGTTAAAGTAGAATTAATGAACGGAGCCTGAAATTACCAAAATGCGTCCAGCTTGATCTAAATTGACTGGTACTCATGGCTTGGCAAGACATCACAGAGAGATGTGTAGGAAGCTTAAGAGCCTATTAACGTAAATGTGTTCAGTAAATTGTTTCCAGGGTTGTGGACTCTAAGAGTATTAGTTAGGATCCAGGATGAGTGATATAAGGTGCAGCACACGACTGAGATTCTCACGGCTAAATGTCCTGATCCCCTGACTCTGCACCCTAGCTTCTTCATCGAAGTTGTTACAGTGCTGTGATAACTTTGAGTTTTGTCTTGGGTCAGAGAAACATCTTGAATACTGAATACTTTTGAGAGATGAAAATCTATTTCCCTCAGCTATTAGCATTGTGCTATCTCTACCTTATTAGCCATTTATCAGCACTAACATCCAGCTCAAAATTCCCCATGTGCTGTTTCTTAAGTATGAAGCTGATCTGCTTGCCCTGGGGCTTTTGTGGTCTGCCAATGGAGGTGGCCTTTGTGACAGTGAATGGAAAGATCATCTGAAAAATGGTCTCTGTTCTAATATGGTCCACACTGTACTAGCCTGAGCAATTCCAATCTATTTGAAAGAAGAATTTGTATTCATTTGATAGTCCTCTCTTCCTCTTGAAGGCTCCTACTGCGCTGTGTGCACTGCAAAGCACACAATTGCACTTCATGTGGAACACCTCAATAAAACGTGTGTCACCTGTGGGCTTTGTTTTCTTTTCCACCTCTCTCTCTCTTTTTTTTTTTTTTTATAGATAAGGACATGACAGCAACGCTCCATGCTGGGTGATAGGAGAACCTCGAAGAATGAAATCTGAAATAAAATATTCTCCCTAACAAGCTGAAGAGATAAAAGAAAATACAAATCAACTTGCATTTCAGATGGCTCATCTGGGTAAAGGGACAAAAAGGGAAATAGTTTTTATTTTAATCCTATTCAATAATTCAAATGACCACTGAACTGCAGGCTGGGTCTCCAAGCAGAAAGCCCTAGGGTTTCTTTTCCAAATTTTTTAGTATTTTTTATGCCAATAGTCTACTCCTGCCACCTAATGAAAGCAGAGGATCGATTTCTTCCTGTTGAGCACAGAGAGCCGACAAATGTAGCTGCATCACAGGTGACACATGTCAATGTCTGCAGAATCACACAACACAGTAAAAATAGGCTACAAGAGCCAGCTCTGGTGCTTTAACAAGAAAAACAGTCACAAAGAAGGCCTAAAGCTATGGTATGAAAGAATCTGTTCTCTCTGATCCCACGCAAGGGAGAAAAAATAAAAGGGAGATTTTCCAATATGTATTAGTGTATTTTTTGGATGAGAGAAGAAGCTGTGCTATAGTATAAGCCAAATTCTCTGCAGGGGTAAGGGACAAGCAATTCAGCTGTGTTGGGTCCACTGATATTTCAGTGAGTGTGGCCTTATATACGTCCCTAACATGGGGACAGAAGAGCTCAATGTCTGTTTAAAACAAAGAAAATCAACGAAAAACTATTTTCCCAGGTTTCAAAGCACAGCATGACATCGTATCTAAATAAATGAGAAGCAAGAGACAATCCTCAGACCAGATCTTACCTCTCTTTCCACTGTGGTGAAATGAAAAATTTTGCCTTTCTTATGTATCGCCCTTCTGACCTTGGTGCAAAGGTGTTATAAAAACAGACTTGGAGTGCCAGTCATGTCCCTTCTCTGTTCCCAAGCACCCTGTACTGCCTTGCGAGCTCACAGTATACATTGGCTCTTCTGCATTCTCTGCTACACTTGCTGTATACACATTGTATACAGTGTCGTAATTTTGTAATTCATCTTATAAATGAGATGCCCATGTCAAGCAATTTCTGCTTATCCTACAGTTAAAACAAGCAAAAAAGCCCTATGACAGAAGCTCTATTCAAGATTATGTATGTACTTCAGTAGGCTGTCATTATGAATATGTGATATATTTGCAAAGTGCATTCTCTGGCAGCTCTCCATATTTATACTTTAATCACAGGGCTCTAATTTTTCTCTGAAATTTATTTGACTTTTACTTCTTCCTTTGAATTTTGTTTAAAAGTATGTTTAAGTAGCCATCTGTAGTATAGCAAATAATTATGTTAAAAGAGCTTTAAAAATAACTATTATTTTTAATTAAATTTAACTTTGATAGGATTGAATTGAGACACATGCTATATATTCTCTCTGTGGTATGGTTAATTATTTTGCTCTAATTTTTGCTATAAAGAAAGTCAAGTCTGTACTGCACTGATTTGTCTGGGGAACGCATTCTTTCTATCAAGAAAGTTTTCATTATTTTTTTCTTTAGAGTCTGCAATCGCTCACCTGAGTTTCTTTTTGGCTCCTGAAAATTTATATAAATCCCACAGCTGTGACAGGTTATAACCTGTATAGTGAGTAGGATATAACTGAACTTAATGCTATTGAAGACTGTTTGCTTCCTGAGTCTGGGTGTGAAGGATGAAGGGGAAAATAATATCACATCCTGACTAGCTTTAATGGCAGGTACTATAGAAAGTAACCCACTGACCATCACAACAAAGTGCCTAATACTAAAATGTTTTGAACGGAGCTCACAAACAAGTGAAAGAGCAAAGCTTTCTAGAATCATTTCTTTAAATGGACAATTTAAAGCTAACAAGGGAAGGTGTCAGAATTTCTCTAAATTATTGAATTCAATTGGTTCTTTATTCTTCGGCGGATCTATGCACAAGTAAGGGATAATCTATTTCAAACTAAATTTTTTGACTCGTTCTATATAGAATATATGTATTCTTTCTCTATCGCGCCCGGTTGTTTCTCTTTGTACCTTTAAGATTTTACTTTGCTTGGTCTTTAACCTCCTCAGTGATGTGGTTCAATGCTACATTCTCCAGTTATTGCTTTGCTTTCACTTGCACTCATTGCTATTTCATTGCTCTGTGTGGTTTCCACTAACCATTTGTTTTGTAACAGTGAATGGGAATGCTTTTTGGAGAAAAATTGATGGTGCTAAAAGTTAGCTAGTGAGTATTAGCTTTTTCATACAGTTGGCATTATAGAGCTATTTCTGACTGACTACTTCATTTTATAAATGATAATGCTGCAGGGTCTAGAGCAGGGCTTGGACTGGAACTCATGGACTCCCCTGCTATAATCCCCTACCTCTGATAGTGACTTGCTTTACGCTTTCTGGCAATGCATTTAACCCTTTTCGTGTTTGATTTTATTTCCCTCTAAGTCAAAAGAGGAAAGTATTTTTCATTTTGCTTTGCAGAGAGGACCCTTCTGCTAACATTTCCAGCTCTGCCTGGGGCTCTGAACTCCATATCAGTGTCCCATATTCTCATTTCAGTTCTTCATCCTTATTGTATTCATTGACATCTGCCTCACCCTCTTCAACTGTGAGAGCTTGTGAGAGCAGGTGCCTACTGTCCCTGATCACCTTGGGAGCAGATTGCCGTGCTCTTCACAAGAAACTGAATAAAACCTTTGGGCTGTGGTGCCCCAGCAGCTCACATACAGCTCACCGATGCTCTGTGAACTGCCAAAACCCTCCTTCTGCATGGAGAACCTGATTACAGTCACATTTGACGGAGTGGAGGAATAGTCTTAGGGAGGAGGATGTGATGTCAAATGCCTACTAGGATGGTCTGTGACCATTGAAGGGCAAGGCAGAATAATGATTAGCCTAACTGGTGGCTAAGCTGAGGAGACCTGCAGAGCTTCTCTGGGCCAGCAGCCATGAATGCTAATTGCAGCTGGATCAAGCAACTGAGCTCTTTTGTTGCGCCTGTATTCCTAGACCAGAAACTTGTTAACATTTCTGCGCATTGTATAATAGCTGATTTCTGTTGTCAGTGATGCTTTTTCCTTTGTGACAAATTTTCTGCTGGTCTTTCTCAGTATTTTTTCATGTGTGTGTATGAATGTTTTCTAAGCTTTGGTCTACTGCTTTGATTCCTTGGACATTTTATTTCTTCCGTCTTTTTGTACTTGTATTTCCATCTGTTTTCTTTTGTTTGGCATCTGGCTACAACAGTTTTCCATGGTGTATTGTAATTGCATGCATTGATAATAAATCAGGTAGATCTAAGAGGCAAGAAAACCAAATGGCAACCACAGGGAAACAAGGTAAAAATACAAAAAACACCAGATCATCTACGCTTCAAGGCATCAAATGCAAAGATATGTGGGTTATCTACTCTAACTGATAGGATTCAGGGGCTTATATCTTACCTAGTGTCTCCAGTCAAAATGTATGTATTTGGATTGAAATTTTATGCCATTTGTGTTTCAGATAGCTTATGGGTCTCAACAAATGAGAAGTGGTCCTGAAGAAGGTTTTCAGGTGAGGACCACAGAAAGTAACACATATTTTCAACTAAAGCTTTGGTACATGTCACTTGATTTAAAACAAATAAACTGCACCAATCATTGCCAGTTACCCAAGCTGCCAGTGAAAGACAAGATCCCTAAGCAAACACTCTATTTTATGTGAGAAGACTCCGCATTGCTACATAGGAAGATGATAAGGGCTATGTCTTACCTCACACTAAATATGTTAGTCTCATCTTTACATGGTGGAATTTCAATTTTGATATTTTTTTCCTTCATATGGACAGTGGCAACAACATTCACAGGTACATGAGCATTCATTTTGGTGTGTGCTTCCAGCCCTGCCTGGACCATCTGTGTGTTGATTCCCATTACAAATGTCATCTCCTTAGCCATGCTGAAAACATAGAAAGAGAGTAAAAATACATTCAGACAGCAAAGAGCTGTTTAATTTTGATGGCCTCTATCACTTTGAAGTATAATTATTTTATTTTCTACTAAATATTTACCTTAGACTCAATTTGGATCGCAATCTAATGTTGGCATTTAGCAACTCAGCCAATCTGAAATCAGACTTTGGAGAAGGTGTAATCTGTGCTTGAACTATTACAAAGAAAGCAAAAAAAGTGTTAAAAATCCCCCCCCCCAATCCTGACAAGCATGTTTGTGTTGCTCAAGTCTTGAAATACATTACCGTTTCCTGCCACTTTTGTGACAGAAGAATAATAGAAGCTGGTCTCTGTTGGGAACCCAGTGCAGGTGGGCACGATACGACGGATCTCAGAGGACAGCAAAGCCTTGGTCCACTGCCTCCCTACACCACTTTGAAGGTTACTGATTATTCTTCTTATCGAAGGGACTTTTTCGTCAGGTCCGTACCATGCCTGCAATTACAGAGTTCAACTTGTCTAAACAAGCAGAACTTGAATATCATGATCTGTGCCTCAGGGGAAAGTTTGTCAGCAATTATTATAGCTAATGCCGATCAAAGCTTGGCCTTATTTGCCTTGATTAATACTAAAGACAAAATCTCTCTGAATTAATGAGTTAAAAAAAGGGAAAGAATGTGTGAAAAAAACAGTACTATAAGGCTTTTGAAGCTTGGGTGGTTGTTTTTTGAAATGATACCTGCAGTGCATTTTGGATGGCGTTTTTGTCCAGTCCACCAAAGAACAATTCTTGGCCAAACATCTTCAAGTAAGCTGATGCGAAAGGTTTGTCACTGGAGAATGCCTTCCACTCAGAGAGCTGCACGAGAAGATGAAGAAAGCCTGATTCTTTGCAACATTTGGGGAAGCAGTACCTTAGAGATTTTCTTTCCCCAAGAATTTACCATTTTCAAGATTTCCTTGACGTTGTATCCAGCCTCCCAGTCCTTGTCAGGAGAGTAACCTTTAGCAAACATCTCCTGCAGTCCTTCTACTGTTATTCCCACCTATGGGAAGCAGTAAAGTGTAAATGCCAGTTGGATGATGGTTGTAAGAAGGGACGAGAGGGCAAACTGCATGCAGACCCAATTACCTCCAAGGGATCAGCCACTCTTCCAAGGAAACGTGTCTGCAGCTGGGACATTGCCATTGCTGGAATTAAGCTGCCTGCATTATTCAATACCAAATATTTAGCTGCCAGTCCGCTCATAAGGAAATCTGAAGAGAAATAGGGAGTAAAACACAGGTAGTTTTTTAAAGCCACAGTGTGCAGATTGTATCAATTTACTAATTGCATAATTCAACTGATACAGCATGATATGAGAAAGGCCAGAAAGTACAGCTATAAAACTGATGTTATAAATCAGTGATAAAAAAGAATATTCTGCATTTTTGAGCTGTTAATGGGCAAAATTACAAGCCGCTGCCCATTGCATGGTGGTGACGCTATCTTTCCAATAGCCTACGCTGTATCATTTACATCTAGTCACATACTGTAATAACAGCTTATCAAATGCTTTTATGAGACATCATTGAGGGCAACTTGAAAACAGATCTGCCAGTCTTTACTAATCATTTAGGGGAAGTTATATAGATGTCCTATAAGGACAGATGGTGAGGTGTAGATTTGTCTCAAATGACTCAGATGCAATTTAGTACATTTGGTTCCAAATGCTGTAACTCCTAACATGAAATGCACTAATTGTTAAGTACTTGTTAACTACTGAGTGAACTTTGAGCAAACACAATTTGTGTCTGTTTTCTCTACTTTAGATGTATCATCTATAATGTTCTTAGATACAGATAGAACAGTGCAGAGCACAGTTATGTACTCCTCCTGATCCTGGCACAGGTCTATACAGTCCTGTTTTCTGAGTTAAAGTAATCCCACAGCTTTTCTAAGTTTCCTCAGGTTTCAAGAGGCACAAGGCTGACATGATATGCAGACATCATGGTACTCACTGATACTTAATAAGAAATGTTGCTCACAAATTATTAAATCATTATACAGAATTCGCTGACTTGAAGAGAGCAGAGATATTTTCCATACTTCAGGCATTACGTAGTGCTAATGCTCTACAAAAATATTTACCAATGAAAAATCCTACTGACAGTCAAATGAGGCATAGTAGCCACTTCATTGTGAGAGTGTGAGGACACCTGCATGTATCTAACTGTCTTGCCCCAAGGAAGAACGAAAGAAAAATCAGTGGTCAAAGAAAGCAATTTTTGATACCTATGAACATTAGTACAAATAATTATAAGAATCTGTGCATATTGAAAGTTAGATTCTCTCAGTCTTCACATTGAGCAAAGCTGAGATCATCCCTCTGGTTTCAGTAGCAGTGTGTAGAGCATGAAGCACTATTTGTGGTGGCCATGTGTGACAGATTCCAGATTACAGAGAGATTCAGCTGACATTATTGCCTGTCATTAAAAATTCAGCATCTAGCACCACAAGGATCTGTAATGCTGAGGGCGCATTTTTGTTTTTAGGAAGGAAATAGGTACTGCACTACAGCCGTCACTATGGCAACTCTTCCTGAATGGGCTCGCTGAAACACATTTCACCTGTGGCTAGTGGTGACAAATCAGTTCAGAAAGCTGGGAGATGGAACCTTCTCCCACACCAGTGTAATAGGGGCTTGACTTCATTTAACTAGCCAAGTTATTGAAGTCTAAGATTAGCATGTGTGAGAAGGGATCTTGTTCCTTATTCTTCAGGATGAGAAGTTTAAATATTACATATGCACGATAACCAAATTTCTGACCCTGGTCTTCACCAAGAAGTAACAGCAGCTCACTGATGTGCCGCATCTCCAGGCTACAGCCAGAACACAGTAATCCATTTCACGTAACTCTCTGCCAGCTGCCCTCATACATACTGAACCCTGTGTTCTCACTGTGTGAAAATTCAGATAGCTTCATTTTGAAACCAAAAATAAGAAGAGAAAATGAGTACCTAATACTCAAAACATGTATCTGCGTATTACTGGAAAATGTCTCTCTCCTTGAATGCATTTTGAATGGTACGACAGTTCACACAGTGCATATTGGTGACTGTATTTCTTTAGGCACTTTCCACCTCTGAGACAGCAAGCATGTGTATCATACATTGCTGTGGTTGTCGTGGTATGTATTACATTTACTTTTATTATAGAACAGATTAAATAGTAATGTAAAAATCATGGAATAGGCAGGGCAATAGTAAGATCTACAAAAGTCTTTAAAACCACTCCCTCCCTCCAAAAACAAGGCAGAAGTATAGTACACTTAGCACTGTGGATTTCAGATGTTTCTGAGTCTCTTTTTCTATTGATTACTTTGAAAATATTTTTTGCATGTACCAGTGAGTAACAGAAGTGCTAAAAACATCCAAGTCCTCCTAGATAAACAACATGTGTGAGGAGACTGTGTTTGTGGATATAATCTCATAGTCTGCCAGCTACATATGCCAAATCACTGAGGCTGTCACGGTTATTTACATAGGGGAGTTGCTTAAAAAAGTCTCTACTGAGAAAAATACATACATGGAAAATGGAAATAGCTAGAATTTGGCCCAGCAAGAGTTATCTTCTAATCCGGTCCTCCTCACTCTGACTACATTTTTATGTGCAACAACCACTGAAGTAACTGGTCAACCTCCAGCAGTAAAGGATCCTGATAGGAAGGTGCAAGAAAAATCTTTAGACCCTAAGCCTGAGTCAGCTGTTCATGGGAGCAATGAATTGTCACATTTGAAAGTTTTCAGAGTTTACTGCCTCACTGGGCACTACTGTTGGGGTGAAGAGTATTTAGCATCACATTGGAATTCAGGAAGAGTTGCAGGTGTTTAGCACCAGCAGAAATTAATCCACTTCAGCAGTAATTTAGGTCCCTTCTGTTTGTTTGGTGTTGAACAATGGTATGAAATTGCAAAGCACCACTGAGACCATAGCATTTGATACAGGAGCATGTGCCTCACCGGATAATGAAAATGGAGGGTTAGAGCCCCACAAGCCCTCTGGTAATTTCACGCTGGCAATGTACAATGCAAAACACACAGGGACATATACAGTCTCCAAATGGTGAGCCTGAGACTTTTTTTTTCACTGAACATATGAGAATATGGAGGAACAACATGCAGCTAACCAGCTGGCTATGAGAATTAGGTTCTTATACTGCACGTTTTTTTTCAGACATCGACCTGTATATATTTCTTTACAAAATCTTCTGAATCTTACCTTTAAACATACTGAAGCGGAAAACCTTGCTGAACTGATATCCAGATCTGTCAAACTTGGGACCTAATGCTCTGACAGCCATTCTGCAGGCAGAAGCCCTGAAAAAAATTCAATGGGCACATTAACCCCTCAATTAGTTTGCAACAAGTTTTTAATCTAAGGAAGGGATCTGGATTTTCCTTACATCACTTGGAGATCTGGAGCCATACTCCTACCCAGGGCCCTCAGGTGAGAGTAGGTGAAACTTGCCACTTGCATGCTCGGTTCCTTCAGCACAGCATCAACTAATGTCATAATTACTGGAAGACCTGGCTTGGTTTCAAGCAAAACCATGGCAGCTAACATTCGGACCCGAGGATGAATTTTGTGATTCAAGAAAATCTCAAGGGTGATAGCCTGGACCTGGAAATAATTGATACATTCAAATTTATAGTATGTTTGAATGTTTTGGTAGTAACCATTCATGAGTGGTGAATGATCTCTTCACCACCAGTGCAGTAAAAAATTGTATTATTTAATTATTATGGCAACAATGTAGTCTGGCTTCCCACACAATCAAACCCAAGGAACTTTGTTGGATAACTTTTACATCAAATATATTATCTCTTTTTGAGCTACAGCAAAAATATATCTGTAGCATAACCACTCCAGGTAAAAGAGATCTCATGGATCCATCACATACCCAAGAAGTGGTTCCAGTGATCACTTATCCCTGCCAATAAAGGCATGCCTTGTTTCTAATCATTTGATCTCCTGGAGCTCCTTCTGTTAGAATAAATCTAGTTTTCTACCATAAATCTCTATGTCATGTAGGCAGTTTAAAACTGAAAGTTTATGCAGCAAGTGCAATTTCCATAGTACTGCTTGTGACCAATGTCTTTGACCCCGGCAATATTGAGTATCCAGACTAATTTTATGCTGGAACCTTCCCAGTTTCCATGAGCTGCACTGAAGCCTTTGTCTCGAACTTAAAAATGAAAATGGACAGTGGAACACTGCTCTGGCAGCGCCCCCTGCGCAGCCCTGTCCTGCCTGGTACAGCGTGTGTTCTCACTTGCTAAGGAAAAGTCTCGTCCAGAAAACTTCAACGAACTTTGGAAGCGTGCTGATTGGTTTTATGTGTTCATTTGTTTTTTGTAGATTGGTTTTGCTTATCTTGGTTATCAAATACCAAGGTAAAAGTGGTGACAAAGATGCAGTAGCCACTTTCTAAATGTAACTACCTTTTCAAATTAAACAATAAAAAAGACAGACCATGTATTAAGTCTGTTTAATGCAAATATGGGTGTGTAGCTAGCTGCAAACCAGGCATGAAACTGGTTTTTGAACAATGAAAAATCTGGCCAAAATAATTAACTTGGTCCAGGTTTTCTCCAAAAGAAATGCATACAAAATGGGTGGTCTTGGGTCACATATGGAAAGACAGGCCAAAGGGCAACCAGAGACACAGCATTGCTGTCAAATACCAAACTGGCTTTTTTCTTCCACAGAAAATACCCTAACTCCTTGCCATTCTCTCCTCCCACTCTGCTTTTCACCATCTAGCTCCTGCACTCTAGTAAATTGTTTCTTTATTCTTTTGCTTAAAAGCCTGCCCTGGCACACTGTTGTCTGTGGATGAATATGTGCACTCTAACTGGAACTCATGCAAAAATGAGTGTAATGGAAAAATGGATACAGATTAGTAGGAAAACAGTTAATGAAAGCTTTTATTTTACTTTTTATATTAAGTCTTGTATAAAACAACAACAAAAAATCCACATCAGGAAAAAAAATCTTGAAATGCAAGGTTTCCTTTTAGAAGCAGATTGCTTTAAGGTGAAAATGACTGTAAAGTGATGTCTGTGGTGGATGAGAGTATGCCTGTGCAACCATTGTGTGTGATATTTAATAATTATCTTGTTCAGGGACAAAAGTCATATTTCGTAAATGTTCTGTTTATGACTTAAACCCACACAATGTCTGTAAATTTGTAATTATGATGCAAACCTCTAGTATCTTTTTACAATAAGATCTGGTCCTGAATTACGATTAGATGTGACACTCAGTATTAAATGCGAATTCTCTGAAAACCTTGTTTTCTGGTTCTCTCACATACCAAAGCTGAAGTAGCACTAAACACATTTTGTTCAATAATTTAGCTTTCTGTCTGATGTCCTTGGAAAATAAATGTTTGCAAAGGAAATACTGATTCGTCTTCAACAACAGGGTAATGAATGCATCCTTTTAATGGGATTTTTGTTGCAGTTGGAAATACTAGAGGTTAATGTCAAAAGGAATAAGACATGCCAACTAAGGAATGGTTAAGTGTTTAAAAACCAAACCAAACCAAACCATATTACAGCTATACTTGGAAAAAAAAAGTATGCTTCCCCCTCATCGCACATCGATTAGCAGCCTTGGGTTGGGTTACAATAAGTGCAAAGGAGGCAGCTTTGTTTCCTTACCATTTTGGGGTCTTTCGTGCCGATGTTTTTCAGGGACATCACAGCAGTCGCGTGGACATGGAGTGGCAGATCTGAGGCACTTGCTGCGTATCCTGGCAAACATTTCTTGATGTGCTTGATGCTGGCTGGATGTCCTACATTCCCAAGGGCTTTCAAAGCCAGGCAAATTTCTTCTGTGTTAGACTTGCTCAATGCCTCTCCTGCAAAGCCATGAAGTAGCTGAAAATAGAAAACAAATTTTCTGTTGAGTTCAATTCCAGCTCTTATCTCTATGCCATCCCCCAGCTTATTCTGAGGTTTGACTTTGATAATTTCAGTTTGTTCAAATCACTTATTTTAATAATATTTTCAAATTATTTTTGACCTCATGAATAGGACATTTTATTCATAGAACAAGCATAGACAAGAAAGCTGCAATGAACAGCTTCTTCAGTGCTATGCCTTAAAGTTTTCCAGTAAGATTTTTAAAGGAGAAAGTAATGGCTAGGAGCTAGTTTCCATTGCCTTTCAGGGTGATTTGGGAACCCTGCAATAATGCTATTTGACTATCTCTGTCTAATAGTTGAACACAGGCACAAAAATGCAGACATTGCTAAATTCTTCAGACCCTTAAATAAGGTTCCTTTAGATATGACTGTAATGTCCCTGTGCATTGCAGGTGGGTTGGACTAGATGACCTTTGAAGGTCCCTTCCAACCCAAACTATTCTATGATTCTACAATTCTATGACTAGTGGTAGAGCCCTTAACTTCAGCTGTGTCAGTCTCCTTTTAGTGTGAATTAACAGCTGGCAGTGCAATCATCAGGTCATTTTACAGCCTTCATCGTAAGCAACTGGATCACACCTACATTTACGTAGCAAGATTAAAAATAGGGGTCTGAAGGCTGACTATGAGAAAAGTACTAAATTCTGACAGAAAAATGTTTTCAATGCGAAAAAATGGCTCTGAAAAAGAAACCCTGAGATGTTATAGAATAATTTCAATACAGTTCCCATGCTTTAAAATATCACATTTGAGATCCATTGATGACATAGAAACAGTCCATTTGATATTACTAAATGAATGAATGGGTATTTGAAATGTATTGAATAAGCCAATACAATAATTTGCTTTGGGAAAGAATTCCCATTCGCCGGCACTGGGCTTCTCAGATTTAATTAGCTTAAGCGCATTGGTGGTGATTGTAAAACAGGATACGATGTAGGAATGTTGGACGTGCCCATGTACTACAGGGAAACAACTAAGCCAGGTACACAATGTATTGGGAACATCCTGCTTTTACTGGGGATGGTGGTCTGATCAGTGTCAAAGACTGAAAACCCCTATTTCTCTTTCCCTCTCTATTACTGGCTGAGTGGCCCACCTCTGTAAATCATGACATGCACCTGTAGAATGGGGAAATGTTATTTACCGCCTGTTTAGTTTGCAGGCCTGCTGATTAAAAGTAGTGCAAAATAGAGAGGATATTACCATTATTAAAAGCTAATAGTCTATGTGGATGTCTGAGCTCTGCTTCTAGCTGAGAAATGGCTGGACTAAATGACTTTGGGCAAAAACCTGGGCTTTTGTGTCACTTAGTTTATTTATAACTGTATGTAAGTATCTGTATTTAAAGTGCTTCAGAGCAGTGCCATGCAGCTTCATTAATAATTGGCAATAAAACACTCAGAGATACTCAGATAGAAAGTGCTATGAATTATATTCTTCTTCCTCTCATTCTCTTTTGTGCATTAATCTAAAGAGAAAAATGCTGTATTTAACCAACTGGGGTTCCTTTCCCCAAAGGAAACACTGTAGTGAAGTGAAATACAGGTTTCTGAATAATGAAGAAAGAACTCAAGACTTCATTTTTCTTTTAAACAATAAATAACAATGTGGTTACCTGGAGACATTCAGAGCAGGAGTCTGATGAAGAGCACTGTTTGTGGCACAGTGACGCGTAGCTGAGATGGCAAACCTTCCCAAATACAGTACTTGAACGTGGGCAATGTTTCTTCACAATGAGCTGGGAAGAAAGCAGTTATTCATTACCACCATTAATGAAGAACAATAATATTAAAAAATATGTTTCTGCCAAATGCAAGGCAAAACCAGGCTTTTGATGTTTTTGTGTTGATGGATTTTTAGTTAATCAGTGAATATTACTGTATTTGACAATGCAACCTTAAAGTAACTCCAGGTAACATCTGGAAGGCAGATCTGTTGCTTTTATAGTGTTTCAAATTTAAATTTGGCATCGTCTATAATCCAAAGGGAGGAAATCACCCAGTTACAGAATGGAAAAACACACTTTATTCAAGAAACATTAATCATTGTTTTATAATTGCCTCACCTATAAGTACAAAAAACTCGAGATACATTGTGAAAGGATTATAGTACTTCGGGCAGGGAGGAATATTTCGCATAAACGTAGAAGCTGAGAGGGGGCACCAGCCCACTGCTTCCTTGAGTGGGAAGCAGAGCATTGCTGAACAGTAACAGCTGGGCTGTCATGACTCTTAGAAAGGGCAAAAATCTAGTCTGACATCTGTGGTCTCTACCTAGGGTAGGCAGTTCCTGCATCTGAGGCTTGAATTAGACCCTGCAGAAGAGGAAAAAACTGTGAAAATCAATAGTTCTTCTCCTATGTGGGCTCCACATTGACATAATTTGCCTGATTTTGATAGATTTGCTCTGATTTATATCCATCCTGCTAGGTCACGAATACAGGATATAAGCAATATGTATTTCTTACTCTCCAGTCTTTGCAGACACTTAGAGATCTAATCTGATGTAACCATAAAGTACATTTAGACAAAGGTAGACTAGAAACCACTGTTTGCAGCAATAACCTCTGTCACTGAGAGGTAGTGTAGTCTTTCGTATTCCATTCTCGATTCAGTTTTACCCGCATTCTCCTCTCCTTAAGATAGTGAGGAAATAAACTCTTTTCAACCTCACTAGGGGATTTAAAACCTTTACATTTTCAAAGTCTTTGCAATCTTGTCAAAGGAATAAATATGACAGATGTTAAAATTAGTAAAGAGCAATTCAAGAGCATTTACAGAATCCTACCGTTGCTTCCTCCATCACGTCCCGAGTTGGTGTGCTTGAGTGCAGAGCCACCAGCACCGTCTGAGCTGCTTCCCAGTTGCTGATTTCTTGTCTTTCAATTTTATGCCTCAAGAACCTGAGTGCACGGTGACTGGCAACTGCAGGAATTATATCCAAGATGTAGCGCCTGTAATGGGAAAGGCAAGGACCATTTTTCAGATGTGCGTTTGAACATAGTCATTCCAGGTGGTCTCCAGCAGACTTTATCAGCAGAAGAATCACCACTTCTATTGCTTGTACCTGTACACTGGCCGGCTGGAGAACTGCTTCCACACTGACTCATAATTCTCCTCATTCGCTGCACGGAAGAGGTGCATAAGCTTGAGGACTTTTGCTGGTGCATCACTAGGAAGCTGTTCAGTTGTGGTCTCGACTAGGTCTTGCAGGCTTTCCTCTATCTACAGGAAGATTAAAATACACAAAGCTCACACACATTTTTTTCCACACGCATGAATGCCAGCGTCCAACAAAGAGTCTGTCCAGTGGCTGAAGTTTACCTGGCTTTCCACATTTTTTATTCTGAATAAGTGGACAGGAAGCTGAAGCAATTCACTGCCAAACTGGTACTGAAGTGACCCACGATTATGGAATTCTTTTGGTGGGACCTCTGCCATATCCTTTTGTACGTCAACCAAAGCAAGCTTCTGCCTGGAATGGAGGGACCCAGGAAGATAACATCACAAGATGCAGGGTACAAACTGAACAGAGAACAGTGTTTCTGCCTCCCTGTGTCGCAATGTGACTACAATTGTTTCCAAATGGTTTTGTTATTGAGGGGCAAAGGTATTTACAAACAGATACATTTGGACATGATGCTCAGAACTGTACTCGGAGAAGATGTGTGCTTATACAGCAAGGCTTAGACCAGAGCCAGCCTTTGCCTTTTTTTGGGAATAGCATGGCTTGAGAATGGAGGGAAGGAGTGGGAGGCGAGAGGCTGTGGCCCGAAGATCACAGGAACTGTGTGTTGTGTCATAAGGGGTAATTTAAGGATTGGAGAAAAATAACCAATGGGAAACTTTTTTTAGAATTTATCACTTAATTTAAAATGTTTAAGAAGTTCATAAAAGCTCTTACATGTCTGTGCCTCCTGGAAGCTTCAAAAGGAACTGAAAATTGTCAGATACAATAGGAAATGCTACAATATTTTTACTTGCACTATTACAATTCCTTCCTCATTTTGCCTGGCAAGATGAATGTCCTGGGTAGTGCAGAGATAAAAGACTCTCATGAAGTTTAAAATTGTATTTCCCAAACAAAAAGGGCCAGATAAATTCAGGATTAGTCTTTGGAAGAGTACTCAAGGTTTTTGAAACTTTTCAAGGAGTACCAAACCTTCATCCTTATTATAAAGAATAATTCCAAAGAGAAACTCTCTTTGTAAATATTTTCTATCTTTGCTACATTTCCAGCTATAGGAATGCATCCTGTTCCATCAATTATGTTTAGAATAGGTCCGTTTAGGACACTATAATAAAGTTAGGCATTTGTACTGAACAACTAAAAACATTACAAAGGAATATTGTTGTACTGCACAGTATCTCAAAATCTCTGTAGAAAATTGATGTGTTTATTTTGGAATCTCTATGATGATCTTCATTTCTATCCACTCCTTCCATATGGATTGCAGAGAACTGCTGTGGAAAATAGCATGTAACTGCTTGGCAGACAAGTCACTGGAAGCTGAATAGAAATTGCTACAGAATCAGCAGAGATCTTTTCCTCTCTTGAAATTTTATACAATATTGAAAGGGCATTTGGGTTGGAAAGTATAACATCAGGTACATGTGGACAGATTTAACTCCCCCTTCCAGAACATGATGAATCTATTATGTCTTCATCTCCATCATTCTGGGAAGAGATATATCTGCCTAGAATAGATGGGAAAATGCTATATTCTGAAGAGAAGAGCAAATGAATACTAAAGACAGGATTAAAATGGTGAAACAATAGTAAAACCTCTCTTGGATTTGAAAGGTGTTGGAAGAGGCTTATGCTGAACAGGTCTCAAAACTCAGCTCCAAATATTTTAGATCCTTGATGTTAATTTTTTTCCCCCCTCTTTTCTCACAGAAAGTAGAAATAACTTCTGAAGACTTGGGTGACATATTGACATCTTATCAGCTGTCTGATATTTGACCCCATCTGCTGGGCAATGCAAGAGAAAATGGGGAAAAATAAAGGCACTGGGAGCACAATACCTGAAGGAGAACAGTAAGAAGACAGCATATGCATGCTTGCAGGAAGAGAGATTAGATCAGCAAAATTCCATTGGCTTCAGACTAATGGTCACTCACAACACCTTGGTTGCATGAGATAGTAAAGCCACTTTCACCTTTACTATTTTTTTTTTTAAATCCAGACTGAACATGTTCATCATATTAATGAAGTTACTCAGTGATTTATTGACATGAACTTCCTGATGTTGCAGTTTCCAAAACTGTATATTATACCAATAGATTCTTGCAGAAGCTAATGGAGCAATGCAAGATTACAGCAGCTGGAGTGGGACTGAGGTATATTTTCCGTACAATGACATTTCTGCAAAAAGCCTCCCTCTTCAGTAGGGCACCCATGTCTACAGAGTCCATCACTAAAGCAGGTAACTAAACATTTGTCAATAAGTGATTCTGAAGCAGATAAAAAAAATTTCAGACGCTGAAGGCTTGGGGGCTTGAGCTAAAAATAAGCAGGGGTCTCATTTCTTGCACAACGATATTCTCATTTTGCCCCAAACTTGTTTAAGAAATATGCAAAATTTTCTGTGGAAAAGCAAATACATTTTATATGCTTTGAGCCCAATATTTTTGCAATAAAACCCAATTTCCTATCAAGAAGCTGTTTGGATGAGAGATGTGCAAGCAGCCCACTGTACCTAGAAAGTGTATCGGAATCCAAAGTCCTATCTAGGTTTCTTGTGAACTAGTCTCCAGGGTTTCTTACTGCATTATTATTTTCCAGGGAACTCTCTTTCAGTGAGTAACTGTCTTTCAAAGTATTGTACTGCAGATATATTAGTTTACATTTTTTCAGATGGAATTACATTTGTTTTGGCTTTTATAACATAAATCAAATATCCCCAAGAAATATAATAGTCAAACCCTGCCAAGTCGAGCTAACAAAATTTGGATAGTGATGTGCATGTTTCAGATTTACAACTAACAGTGAAGGTTGTTTTTATGAACTGTTTGGGATTTTGTGTAATTAAATACTGGCAAACAATAGGCTGTGGAATTAAAGGATTTCTTTCAGTTATGAAGTTTGACCAGATTACTGAGATGCTGAGTTAGTTGCTGAATTAAAGGCATTTGTACAGTACCTTGCTTCTACGATTGCATTTCCTCCTGTTATCTCATTGAAGGGTGCAAACTGGTGGATTTCCTCAACATCAGCTTGTGTAATTACAGCTTCATCACGTGTATATTTAATTTTGTAATTGTAAGTAGCAGTTGCCTGGGAATTCTTATTTCTCTGCATAATACAGAAAAGCAAAGCAAGAAAGAAAACAGAAAGTCATTGAACTTCTAAATTCTGTGACTATAAACTATTACATCACTGACTTCAACCCACTTATTTTCCAGTGCTGTTTTTTGCATTGTTCATATGAGCACTTTATGTGAATTCTGCACACACACTTCCACAGGAGAGGTCATGCAAACTGCCTGGCTCCGTTACTTTTACTGCTAAGAAGTGTTAGCTGGTTTTTCCCTTTCCCAAATATAAGTAATTGGTTATTCCCTTGAGAAGGAGTTATATTTTTCTGAGGAGAGCAGCAGTACAAGCCACACGATTTCTTATTTCAAAGACAGGATTATAATAAGATGCAGCAGTACCTACCTCAAATTGCAGTAACTGGACATTGTGACTATCTTTTTCCTCAACAGAGTAGGTAAATTAACTCATGTTGATAATTAATGGTTTCCAAGCCAGCTAGTTTAAGCTAGTTGAAGTGTGTCTGCAGCACATGACAGTTTGCAGCACAGACCTCTGCAGCTCTGCGGCTCTGATTTTCATATAGAAAGCAAATGCTGATAACTAGATACAGAAGATCCAACTTTTCTCTCATTTAAAATGTAACAAAGCAATAGGTAAGGTGGATGCCAAATGACTCCCTGTATATGAATATAAAATATGTATAGATAATATCACTCCAATTTACCTGCTGGCAGGTCTGGCATGGTTGAGTGTATGCTGAACCCGTTACCATTTGAACTTTCTCTTCACAACTGTTCAAGTCCTTGGATTTGGTCACGTCGACTAAGTTTGCCCTCTTGTTTTCCTGGATTGCATATGTCGTGTTGCAAATACCTCCGATCCCAGCCTATCAAAAATGAGAATGTGATCAGAGAAGTTCACCCTTACACAAAGTTTCACCAGTTCCCCACATGGGCTTTCCTCTTTAATTTAATGGGATGACTGTTACTTTCATCATTTTTTTAAATGTACAGGTTTTCAGTAAGGCAAATCAGAGTTTCACTGAGAGAACTAAAATTCTCAAGAGTTTCACTGAGATAATATTTGGAGCCTCAGAAAAGGTGAGTAACAATTCCCAGTTAGAGCTGTCGATTATGTAATATGATTTAAAGAATAGTAATAAAAAGTGCCAAAATAATTTGATCAGGCAGAATAAAATCTCAACAGCAAAGTATTTTAAGGTAGGAGGTGACATTCTGCCCTTAAAATTTGCTTTTATAGACAGCTTATAAATGCCTACGGAACAGGCCTTGCAGTATCAGATGATCTGTCACAATGTGAATAGCAATAATTAAAAAGAATATCAGGATAGCAGAGTTTTGATTGTGGGTTTTCTTTAGTTTGCAGTTTTAGCTCAGATCTTCAATAATATTTCAAGCATATATATTTATAAGAGCTCTTAAATCTCCTCAGTCAGTGAGGAGATTTTTGGAGAGGAAAATATTTGATTGCATTTTAGGAGGAAGGGTTATTTTCATGATTTTATTATTGTTATTGATAGCATAGCCACTCCAGAGAGCAGCTCTGGGCTATGTCAGAACAGCAAAATGGTCATGTGGTGGTTGGGAGGCAAGACATACCCACTTCATCTTTAGCTTAACTGTGTTCCTGAAGACACCGTGGCTTTGGTAATGGCTAGAAAAAAGAATTGCTCAAGCTTTCTGAAAGACTTGTACTCTGCAAATACAGGTGTGGGGCTCCTCTGCAGACTGCAGAGTGTGGTGGAGACACCTAGACTTTCAATGGGAATGTCCAGCCTGCTGGGTTTGGTGGGATGAAGTAGCCTCCTGCCTAGCTGGACTTCCCAGCTGTGTGCAGTCCATGGCTGGGCCAGACACCCTTACCCGACACCCTGCATCATGTGATGTAGACTTTCCCGGGTTAGTCCTTTAAACCTCCCTGCAGCTCAGATTTTGGGACTAGTAACATTTATCTTCCTTTACAGAGTAGCTTGAGATTGGCGTTAATCAGCTGTTGTCTGAGAAAAGCAAAGAAAACTTGGAAATTATTCTAGGAGGTTAAGTCACATATATTGCTCAGCAGCAAGAGTAAGACATATTGCTAACTGAATTAGAAAGAAGATGTAAAACAAGATATGAGAAAATAGCGCTGCAGATTATGCGACACCACCCCCCCAGGTTTTTATGTGCAACAAACAGTGTGAAAATATTAAATCATGTAATTCCTTTCCCAGAAACAGCTCTACTTACATAAAAATAATTTTTTTAAAAATTGAAGTTACTCTGGTCTGCATTTTCAATAAAAATAATATGAAAGTATAATAATTTCAAAGTTTTTGCCGGTGTCTGAATCAAATGCAAACTAATAAATGTAAACATGGTTTTGCAAAAACTAAACACATTGCAATTTCTGTGGTGAATAGTAATATCAGATGATTTACCTTGACTAAGATATTAAAACCTGAAAAACAGTGAAATTCCAATAGAGCATCAACTGCAACTGTCAAAGCTATTACAGTAATGTCATGGCATATATACAGTTTTCCTCCTAAAAGAGGAGTTAGAAGAGATTAAAGTATAAACGATCAGTAAAAAAGTCAAATTACTGTTATTTTAGCTTTAATCTTGTGCTTTATGTTTAAGCTTTTTTAATAGAATATTCAAATTTTATGTAGGCTTCAGCTTTCACAGAAGTTTACTTTCTCTAGAATCACAAGCCAGATTTTCTAAGGGTCTAATCCTGCAAATGCATTTTCTGAAATATTTTGATCAGCCAGATTAAAAACCTGCTGTTCTGTTGTCCTGTTTAGCTACAGCTCCATCAAATGTTGTCCTATGAGAACAACTTAATCATGGTTTCCCAGGCTTAGTTGTTTCTTTTTAGTGAAGTCTATGTCAAGAATGAATTCACAAAATGCAGTAGAAGAATCTGAAGAGAAGGCTTAGTTATTTACAAAGTGACCACGATGGCCAAAACAAAAGGCTCACCTCCTGTAAGCTGTATGAATGCTGCATCTTCTTTATACTTAGCTCCAGCACATTCAGAATCCCTCTGTAGATGTTCAGACTGTCATCCGAGACAGAGTCAGGAGCCATAAGGTTTCCAACGTGGCCATTGCTATACTCAAACTTGATGGGATTACTCAGTTGCCCAGTCAGCACCTGGGTCAGTTTGAGTGATCGAGAGAACGAGCTTGTAGGCCAGACGCCGTTATACTCTGCTGCTTCAACAGAGTGAATCTAGAACAAAGAAGGAATATAATTCCTCTTTTATTTTTTCAGGTAACTTTTTTTCAGTGCACCTAAGCATCTAGAGCAGGGATGTCAAATTCATTTTCACCGCAGGCCACATCAGCCTTGTAGTTGCCTTCAAAGGGTCAAATGTAACTACCGCTACATTTATACAGTCCTAAAATTACATTCGGCCCTTTGAAGGCTACCACGAGGCTGATGTGGTCCCCAGTGAAAATGAGTTTGATCTAGAGCTTTACTCACATCAAAAATACATTTTAAAATAACGAAAAACCTCTACAAAGGGAAAACTTTAAAGCTGTCATTTAACATAGGTAGTATTGATAAACGTATTTCCATATAGAAAAGGAAAGAGAGTAATGCAAATGACACTGATATTTCCACAGTCACTGCCCTTTGTTCTGTTTTGTAAATAATCCATATTGCCAAAGGTTGACTTGTATGGAGAAATGAGCCAGAGAAGAGCCGCATGAAGCAGGTTGCTACACAAACGTAGTATGGAAGATCCGCAGGAAATTGCAGGAGAAAGTTAATGTTGCATAAAGCATCGTTAGCTCCTGTTGTGAACTCTGTTGTCTCCCTCGCTGGGGCCGCAGAGCACAGACAGCACTCAGAAACTAATAACAACATGGCTGCTGGGCCAGCCAGAGAGTCATAATTAGTTTGAGCAGTGGAGAGCAGATTACAAAAATTGTCCTTCCCTCCACGTTTTGCTGCGGAGCTGAAGGCTCGGGCACTGCCCCCAGCCCCACACAGCTTCACACTCCAGCCTCAACCTGGGCCACATCCAAGCAAGTAGAAAGTTGTGCTAAACTCTGCATAACTCGAATGATTTCTACCCCATGGGAATGGGCCATGTTTAGCTTAGTTTCTCAGAGGACCCTTCCCTTCTATATGTTTTGACAATTTAAAGAGACTTTTCTCCGACACCTCAGGCTGGCGATGTGATGCAAGATGCGGATTAATGTCTCAGAAAGCCACACAAACTAAAACCTCATACAGCAAATCGCTGGAGACTGCGCTTTCATATTTATTTGTGTTGATGGAGATCACTGCCAACCCCAGTAACTGAAGCTTACAGAGGAGGCTGTTAACAGAGCAAATCCCTCATGCTGCCTCTTGGACATGCTTCTGGCATATCGCATATGGGCAGGTTTGGGATTGCTCTGCAGGGTCAGGACGAGGTAGTTTTCCCCAGCCCTCGGGGCCCAGGCAGGACTTTGGCTGTGTGCTGGGTTTTGAACACAGCTGGCAATTCTTACTTGTGGGTTTGCGATGAAAAAATCGTCAGCTGGAAACCGCCCAGGGAACATAGCTATTTGCCTGGGCTGAATGCGAACTAGTAGGCTACAGATGAAAGATTAATTCCCCAAACAATCCCTCCGAACTGCCTCATTTAAATATAACAGCAGCAAAATAAACTTTACCCAGAGCAGAAGGGAATAAATGTATCGTTACCTTTTGCTTAGAACTTGCCCCAAAATATTATGATTTTTTTTTCTCTCATTTTTCTTGCCTGAAATTCTTTCTGTACTTAATTTTGAAAATGAAACTTTTCCTCAAATGCACGAGGGCAGGTGAAACGGTGTTGGAAGGTTTTAGGGAACAGTAGTCAATTTTAGATGAAGACTCACCCTGCCACACTGAGAGCTGTTTGAGCAGGAATGGGGTAGGTTGTGGGGCAAAGACAAGACTGCTACTGCCTCCTCTCTGCCAGGGAAGCCTTCTACTCACCAGTGCAGACGTGTGGGTCTTATTTCCTCGCTTTTGCAAAAAAAATCCAGCCATTTGCAAAGGTCATGGAAAAGCAGTATTTCCTGTCTAGATCTATTATAATGTGAACTTAGAAAAATACCTAGTAACAGAAAGCTCATTCAGGCTGGAAGGCTACAGCATTTACAAGCATTTATCAGACAGTCACCAGTCTCTTTAATCTGCAGTTTTCAATTTGTGAAATAAAAGCTTTTAAAAATATCATTTTTCTTCCATACATGCAGAAGACTAAGTGGAGTTTGTGTAAAACAATTGAGGGGTGCGTTTCAATACATTCATTAGAAGCACGTATAAGCTTCCGTTAAAGCTGAAAGTGTTTTCCACATAATCAGAACTCTTAGTAATTACTCAGCATGTAGTAAAAATATACAATTGAGGATGACAAAGAATGTCATTTGGGACTCTGCGGAAAAAGAAGCCACCAGATGACATTAATTATGCTAAATATTGAATCACATCCAGCTACTGTTGTATGTTTTATTGCCTTTCATTTGCTGGTTACGAAATCAGTTGATTAAATAATCCTAGGTTGTACAGTTTGGAACAATTGGATTGATCCAGTAATAAATTATTGTGCATTTCAAATTATATTCCATTGTCTCCCTGACCACAAAGCAGAAGAAATCCTTCAAGCCCAAGGTTGGCTTGAGCTGAGAATTACCTGGCTAAGTGCAAATAGAATTTAGGGCACTGCATAAAAAATAATAGTGTTAGTTACATTCTCCCTGAGTAAGCACAACACATGATGAAACTTAATTACTTCCCGAAAGTTTAAAAAAGAAGTTAAGTATGAAGAGAATTTTACCTTTCAAACGGAATACATTTTCTTACCCTAATAAGACAAAGTTTTGGTCCAATACCACTAATTTCCACTTTACTTTTTATTCTTATTCCAGCTCTTGCAAGTCCTTTCTCTGGAAGTCCACTGAGAAGTGTGCTTTCATAATTAAATGTATAAACCTTGTTTTCACTGAAATCAGGTTCTGCAAAGAAATGGTTCCCATAAAACATTGTACAGACTGTACAGAACGTATTAAAGTACATGTATTAGTATGTGCCGAACAAAAAAGATGAATTTGTTAACTTTTGTATTGCACCTGAACAAAATTAGCTGTTGTAAAATTATATTAAACATTGGTATACTTTTCAGATTCTATTTTTGAATTTCACTCATTATAATTATATTAGCTGATAGGAAAATTACTTACGGTAATTAAGATGCTGGCTCCCTGAAAGAGAAGTAAAAAAAAAGAGTAATGAAATGACAAAGCAAAAAAAAAACCCAACCAAATGCTAATGTATTTTAGTACAAAAAGCTGTATCTCATCTTGTACATATGGCATAACTCTTTCTAATTAACTTTACTTCTAGTTCAGTACATAGCCAAAAGCCTTTTTCCCCTAAACAACAGAAAAATTGTCATTAAATAATTTTTCTATAAAATGTTGAAGTTCACGTTTGTAAGTGAACTATATTTAGATTCTGAAATCTTTTCCTGAATCTATTATTTTAAATTTGTCAAAGCAGATAAGTTACTTACCCACCAAGGTTAAAACCAGGGCTAATATCAAGCCCCTCATGATGGGGATAAAGTAAAGGTGAACATGCCAGGTTCTCTTTTATAAAGGCATGTGCTATCACGTGTTTCTTTTGGAATGTCGGTTTGACAAATAGACATATTTTAGAATGTGTATTGATCAATCAAAAAATAAACATTTCTGAGGTCATGAATGTTGATAACTTCAAATCACCTCATGATTTCAACTGACTTCCTATGTGAAATAGATTTAATTTTCAAAATACCTTGCTTGCTGTTTTTCCGCTGTTTTTCCACATTGTAGTTACATAGTAAAAGAATAATTAAAATTTAAAATGAAATTAAAATAGTTCCTCAATCATAACTGAAATAATTTATCTTTTCTCCAATCACGTCTTCAGTCTCCTGATAATTTGCTCTTGCTAATGGTCACAGCTTTGGAGACATACCTTGCTCTGTCATTGTTGAAAATCTACTTTTAGAGAAGAATTTGTGACTGATTTCACACAATTGGGACTGAGATACCTTAGAGCTCATATACATGCAATGATAAACGGTCTTTCCATAATATCTACCATGGTTGTCTTTCCAAGCATATCTTGTTACCCACATCTGGGAAGACAAAGCTTGGCAGTCTGACCTTCACATTAGCTTCGGGCTAATGGTCAATGTTTTTACTATGAAAACAGGAGGGAAATTAGTATGTAAGCTGGGAGCATCGAGTCCTTCACAGTGGGTTCTGATGGGGCTTTGGCTGCTGCAATTCTTGGGAAAATAGATTCAGAGTTCCCCACTTGTAGTAATAACATTTAGAACAATCCTCAGCAAAACTAAGGCAAGAGTGAGTTTGCTCCATAAGCTCAGTTACATATACTTTGCTTGCAAGCGTTTAACATTTACTTTGAATTTAAGCTTGTCTTTCGGTCAAATGGCAAATTAAATATAATTAAAAAAACACCTGGGTACAAGGATTACTGAAGGGGCAGGAAGGAAAGCTCAGGAATGTATATCTAGTATTTCCTTGGGGCTACAAAAGGTACAACATACTTGCAAATAATGCACATAGTCAGGCAGCTAGACTTTGTCCTTCAGGAGAACAAGGTTTTCTTGGCTGTTGCTGTTCATCAGGGAGAAGAAGGGTGAAACCTGAGCTCGGGTCCTGAGGCCTCTGCCATTGGGCCTGAGAATATATTTATTGTAGGTCCCTTTACAGCATTACTTCATTTATTTGGAGTGATGCCACCTGACTGAGGAACAGTGAAGTTTATGATTGCGGTGCCAGTACACCTGAGCTGGAGGCAGGGATGCAGCTGAGTGTCCCTCTGCTCTGACCCGGCTCCTTGCAGCTGTGCTGGATGGACAAGCAAGGGAAAAGCAAAAGTCAAATGAGGGCTGTTTGGGCACCTTCACTATCAATTTCTCCAGAAATCTTGACAGTTTTAATATTTCAGCTTTCTTTCATAAAGGGAAAGATACACAATTGGGTGAGCAGTCAGATCTTCCTTGAAATGAACTGTGTGTCTTGTAAAATATTTTAAAATATTGATAAGTGAACCATTAGAAGAGATTCATATTTGGGGTGTTGGTTCACTGTGTGTTCAGATGGTGAAAAATCAAGTGCTATTTTCTTCTAGGGTACTAATTGGTGCAAGTTATGATGAGATGTACTGTGCTTGAGGGCCCTGTGAAATTCAGTGCCATCCCTTGTCTGGTATATAAGCACTGTCAAATGTAGCTAGAAATGCTTTACAAACAGTCACATTTTTTGCAGCCAGAATGGAAGTAAATGCACAGCAGCAGTGTAGTACTGTGAACAATACCATGCCAAACTCTCCTAGTTGGATCACCCAGCTGTTATAGCATCACTCGTCAGTGTCGTAGCTTGATCTCTGCAGCAATATAGTGCTGTCGTGCTCAACTAGCCACATTTCCACAGGACAGAACATATAAGAATATTTATATCTAATGTAGAGAAATACATAAGCTAGACTATGAATTTAAGCATTGTTATTAAGAGTATACTAAAATAATGTCTAAGGGACACATACATAACAAATCGGAGCTGTAACATTTTTCAAATTTCATAAAAGGCTTTATAATTGAAGTGTAACATGAATAGATCTGTGCTAACTTGGCAGCAAAAATACTTAATTTCTTTTTTTAATGGGGAGCACTGACTCTAAGCTCACAATCAGCATGTAGACAGGTGAGTGCTAGATAATCAGCTAAAATAACCACACAATAAATTGTGCAGGCTTCCATGTTCTCTTCATCTGTAGCATGTCCCCTCTTTTTTTAATAACTTCTCTCTACCCAGGCTTATTTTCTTGGGAGTGAGGAAAAAGTGATCTCAGAATTGTTGTGCCCATCATTACTTTAAAGGGACAACCTAATAAATTCAGTAAGTGGAGAGAAGACACAGCTAGAGTTTGAGGGTCACAGCCCTGGGCTCTAATCCTTTCCCCAAAGCAGACGTCCTTCCAGCTAGCTCTGAGGGAATAAACAGGCAATCTATCACTTTAAGGAAACCATTACAAGGAGGAAAGTTGAGAGCCACACTTTTTAAAGTCAATATTATTTTTCTTAAACATTCAACATGCTGTGTTAGTGAGCAAGAAAATACATGAAAAATAAATAAAATGCAATTAAACAGGCCCTCCACAAGCAGCATAAAAGTGCCTAATTTGTTTGCAGAGGAAGGAACTTTGATATGTGCTTTGCTTGGGCTTCATACACCACCAGTATATTTTTTCTTTTTTTTTTTTAACCCATAGACAATGAAGAAAAGGAATTCTTAAAAAGAGATGAGAAATTTCTTGGGATTTTTTTTATTTTAAGGAAGAAAATATATGGTGTTGAGTGTTACAGTGAGCATGACGGCTGTACAAGGAGTGCAGTAAGATGAGATAGACTGCTTTGAATTTACAGGGCACTTGCACCATAAATGAAACATGAATACAGCCTAATTAACCTGATTAGAGCTATTGCTTCTACACTGCAATTGTCTTTACATAACACATTCTGCTTGAGTAACAGAGTCTTATTATCTACTGTTGTACTGCTGCCGATAGCTCTGCACTCTCCTTGTTCTGTATTCATATTGTTGAATTATGGTGCAGTGATGCCATTTCCATCCTGCTAATATATAGCCTAACGACAAAGAAGGGATTAGCAAAACAGCTCCCAAGCAACCATAGCAGGTTAAAATAGATATAATCAGTTGGCTAAGCTAAGTGATTTTTAGCCTTCAGTATTCCTCATTTAAAAAGATGAAGAAATCTTACTTAATAATACATATATATATGAAAAAAACCCACCTATTTCGTATTTAACATTCACTCCTTGAATTTTTTTTTCCTCAAAATACTCAGCATTTGCTATCATAGCATAGCCTCCAAGATAATGTTTGATATTCTCTCCAGAGACTCTGGACATTGTCTAATGAATAAGAATGTGTTCTGGGTTGGGCTAAATTGCCATATGCTCATTCTCGTACATTCACAAAGGGATTTTGTTACATTAGCTTGCTTTAAAAGGTGGTTTTTGTTTTTTCAACTTCCATTCCTTTTACCAGAAAGAAAATAACAGGCCCAATTCCCTGCTGTTATCCCAGTTTGATGCTGGCACACCACCAATGTAGTGATAACTGTGGGAATTGAATTCCAGGTTTGCAAAATGAAAGATGTAGAAATGCTATTTATATTTTGTCTAGCTTTCAGAGTATGCATGGTTTGAAAGATGTTGCTGGTCTGCACTTATGATATAGCTGTAGAGTTCTGTTTCAATAAATTTGTTTTTCGTTAACATATGCTGTTAAGTCAAAGCCACCTTTGTGCATTTCAGTGAAGTAGTCAGTTGGACTGTTCCTAATGCCTGGCATGGATTTCCCTGTCACTTCCAGAGAAAAGAATGAATTTAAGAAAAAGAGAGGAAGTGTGCTGAATCCATCTCTGACATTCTCAATCTGAAAACAGGTTGTTTTGATACATTTTAGCTTTACTAAGATGTTCAAATGATTTTATTTTCATTCAAATATGGAAAACACATTCTGAAGCTTAACAGTCCACCGTCATCACTATAATCATTGGTTCACCAGCCAGCATACTGATTAAGTAGCTTCAGGATTTTAACCCCCTTTCAGTATATATTATTTCCCAAGTCATTTAGCAGGGTTAAATGTTAGACAGCTTGCCATCTGGGATTTGAGTCATGTCATATTTGAGGACTGGTGTTTGCTATGTAATTCTATTGCACTAGAAGATAATTTCTCCAAGTTCATCATAACCCTAACTTAGACTTCATGGTCACAGAGTGATTAGCTGCTGCGGCATCGGTACCAACGGGAAATCAGGTAGCCCTGAAATTTAGCCCTGTCATGTCTCCACCTCAGTCACTTCAGGGATGAAATGGTGACTGCACATATAGGACACCCGAGAGCTCTGTGTGCTGCATTAAATGTTGTTCTTCTACAGCTGAGCTACTCTTTCTAATTGCTTGCTTGGTTAGAACTATCATGGCTATTAACTTATCCAGAGGGAAAAAGTACTTGTGCACTTTTAAGACAAGAGGAAATGGCCTCAGGTTGCGCCAAGGAAGGCTCAGACTGGATATTAGGAAAAAATTCTTCAGGGAAATGGTTGTGAAGCACTGGAACAGGGTGCCCAGGGAAGTGGTGGAGGCACCATCCCTGGAGGTGTTTAAAAGACCTACAGATGAGGTTCTTAGGGACATGGTTTAGTGCCAGAGTTAGGTTATGGTTGGACTCAATGATCTTAAGAGTCTCTTCCAAATGATTCCAAAATGATTCTCTGATTCCATGATTTTATAATGTTTATTCCGATGTAGTCTGACTGCATGAAACGTGAGTAATGCTGCAGGGAGGAAAGATGATCCCAGGCCATGTGCATCAGGATAGACTGTAGGAAGAAGGAGCACACCTGATTCAGCAGACTTGGCATCAACAGCCCTTTTGCAGGAGGCACTGTGAGCACATTAAAAAGTTTGCCACTTCAGCAAAAAGACCCATGATCGTCTGTAATGCTGCACAAAGATCTGTTCTTGGAGGAGCAAGGTCTAAGTCATTGGTGGGAGAATCTTAGAAAGAAGAAAATTCTTGAGTTGTTTGGTTTTTTTGCTTGTTTGTTTGTTTGTTTGTTTGTCTGTTTTATTTCTTTACATCAGGCCAAGTGTATTAGGGTTGCAAAACTTCAGACTCTCCAAAGAAAAGAATTGGACATACTATATATATTTTTAAGTGTGGACTTGTACATGTATTTAACAAATTCTCAAAATTGTTACTTATTTTGTGGTTCCACCCAAAAAATGTAAGATTCTTTATGAATGATGGGGGAAGCACTGACTTTTTCCCCTGCGTGTACTGCAAGCACATGATGGATCCAGATCACCACTTTCTAGTGTCAGAGTATCAGATAAGTTCATGGTATTGGATAAGTTTACGGTATCAGGAGGAAGCTCAGCATGAACTTACTCTTGGTACAGAATATACGAGGTGTGTGATACCTTAGTTTCATAGCACTGGGTCACTGTGACACTAGGTCATGGGTCAGATAAGATAAGCAGTGTATTATTCCTAAGGAAGGAATAGATAATACTCTGCCAGACTGCCAGTTCAAACAAATGACATTGACTTTACTCAAAAAGATAAAAAAGAAAAAAGAAAAAAGAAAAAAGAAAAAAAGAAAAAAAGAAAAAGCCCCACAAATTCACCTACCAGTATTTAATCAATGACTGTGACTTCCAAAGATTAAAAGACCTAATCATATAAAAATAAGAACATGTTTTTGGTTTTAATACTGCTTTTAAAGTTACTATGAAAGTTAGTTCATTAATAAATTGAGCACCATATGTTTCATCACTTTGAAAGAAAGTTGCTACACAATTATTCCCACTACAGCATGTATTAATCATAATCCCATTTTCTTTATAAGACAATTACATTTTAAAATACTAAATAGACCACTGAAGTTCATATCTGCTTATCAAGGAAGTGCAGACCCACTACAGTGTTATGACGACATTTGCCCATAGACATCAGATGACAAACTAACTCTTGAACACACCTTTAGTTAAGACTATGAAGAATTAATTTCTTCCCCCTAATATAAAGAATGAATGTTGATCAAAACCCTCTATCCAGGAGATGTGGGATCTGGATGATGATCCAGGCCTGCAATTTTCAACTGACTTGTGTCTCACACTCTTACACAACTGCATTTTCCCCCATCTTGCAGGACCTTTCTTACCAATTTAACTGAGGACAATTCTAACAGTCTTATGAGAAATATTGCCTTTTACTGTAGGAAGAATTTAATATGGCCAGAACACTACAAATGCCATTTTTCTGCGTGGTATGTGCAGCCTTAATGTTTAACTGCTCAAATTCTATTTTGAAGGCTTTTTAGTATGAATATAGGCAAAAGTTAAAGGCAGACTCTGGCTCACTGCAGTCACTACCCTGCACTGAAGTTAATGGTATCTGTTCATGGAGTTTAACTGGAGCTATATCTAGTATATACTGACACTAATTTGCTCTTTGAGTAATCACTGTAACTTCAGTGCAAACACTCAAGAAATAAAATAGTTCTAAATATGAATAGGGCTTGAGAATCTACTCTATCATGGGTACCTCTAAGAACATTTTTAAAAGTTCTTGTTCCTCTGAGAATAGATAAGTATCTTTGTGCAGGATCACGGACGATCATGGGTCTTTTACTGAAATGGCAACTTTTTTATGTGCTCACAGTGCCTCCTGCAAAAGGCTGTTGATGCCAAATCTGTATATAACATATATATATTTGTTTTATTTTAATTCCAAACTAGTCATAAAAACATCCTATACCACCTGCATTCTTGGTCTCACCACCACAGACATCTACTCTTCAGCACAGGTGCCTGTCGCTGCCATCTCACACAGAGTTAAAGTAGAACTGCCTATTAGCACAGCCAAGACTCTTAACACAAGATTTGTGTTTTTATAAAGCTCAAATCTCTTTCTCAGTGTAACTACTACTCATAAGCATTAAGGATTTTTTTAAAACTGCCCATGTTTAGGCTCTCCAGACAGCTCCGGGGCTTTCTGTAGCAGCAGCGTGCTCAAACCATTGTTCTAACACATGATGGCAATGCCACAGTTGAACTTGGAGTCAAAAGATGCTATCATTTTAGGTAGAAGCGTTGATACTAAATAATTCAGTATCTTTCTGGAAGGTAGCAGCCCTATAACCTTTCAGTTCTCCTCACCAACCCATCTACAAAGAAATGTTGCTAGGAGAAGCTATGGAGGAGTATGGGAACAGCTCATCTTCCAGGCATAAAAGTAACCACTGGTAACAACAAAGGGAAATTAAAATATGAGACATACTGCTGTAAAAGAAAATATGCTTTACATGAAAGCACATCAGCAGCTCCATCCATAAATTTCCAATCACTCAACATTCTGCGAAATGTATAGAAAAAGATAAAAGGGAGTGACAGCAGCACATGTACCAAGACTTAGGCAATGTCTGAAAAGAGGGTAACAAATGCTCTGTCTTAATGAAGCATGGAAAAGAAACTGGTTGAACAGTACAGTTTGAAAATCCAGGCCAGTCACCTGGGAAACAAGAAAAAAGGAAGAACAAGCAAACAGGCTATCAGCTCAAGCCTCACAAAGCATTCACAAAATAAAACTACCATAGACTTTAAGTTAGTGAGTGGTTAATAGGCTCTAAAATTGTAGAACTGTCTACACTACACATGGAACCACACATGTGTGAGTCAACCTTAGCACTGGGGAAGATAATTGCTGAAGGAACAGGTCAAAGTTTATTGATATTAAGGACATCCTGAAGTTGCAGCACTCGGGATTTTGTTGCCGTTTAATGGATAAATTGCCTCTTCCCTGCAGGAAGGGTGAGTTCTGTGGACATGCCCTCAAAATGGACCTGGACTGAGCTTATAGACATCTGGTTGTGAGAAATAAGGTGCCAAGGACCACAACCAGAGGCAAAAGGAGGCATTGTGCTTCTTCAGAAACAGGGGGAAGAACAGGCACAGCAGCTGACCTGAGCTGCCTGCAGTGCAGGGTGGTGCAAGACGTGAGGAGAAGACTTCCAGAAACTGGAAAGGGCAGGTTTAGGGAAGCAGCCAGGTTTTCAGGAGGGTACTCCCTGACCCTGAGAGGCAAGGGGTTGGTACTGTGCTGGGGAGTGTGAGGCTCACAAGGAGCTGACAACAACTTCAGATTGATCTGGAGTGAGGGAAGAGACACCAGACTTCCCAGGGAGGGAGACGTTCGATTTCTTGTCATAGTGCTTTGCCCTCACTGTCACTCATTTTGCTTTGGAGCCTTGTAAGATCTTCGATGCAAAACAGGTGTTTTTGTCCCACTAATGGTACTTAATTGGAAACCTATTGTTTTTACAGAGAGACTTACATCTCCTCAATAGGGAGACTGAAATAACATGAGGAAAAAAGGAATTTCAGCTGGATCACGTGGGTGGTATTTTGTCCATTTCATTACCTCAGCATTAAGTAGTTCATTTTTCACTCTCTGCATTGGGGAAAAATTGTTTGGATTTGCCCTTGTAAACAAAAGAAGAGAGAGGTTTTAAACAATTTCAATAAATACACAGCAAAAACTAGTCTGGAAACAAATGAGAGTAATTTGAGGCTACACAATAAAAAAGATAGATATAAAATTCTAATTTTCCATTTTGAAGCCCATTTAAAATTCTTCAGATGAGAAGGCTGGAAAAAGATGTCTACTTCAATCTCTTCTCTGAAGCCAGGAGCAAGTGTACAATGCAGGAAAAAAGGAACCAAAAATAAACTTTTTTCTCTCTTTGATCCGTCCCTGATCCTTCAGAACAGTATAAGAGAGCTTCAGGTATTTTCTTTTTCTTAGTCTTGCACTTCTGGAAGACCCCTGAGTTTAATGTATTCTGTTTTTCCCAGTTGGCTTTTCTTTCTTATCTAGAAAAGTTATTCTAACATCTCTCACCATTTTCAGGCTGTCTCTTGCTTTGTGGCACTATAGACATGGTGACTCTGTCCCAAACTCAAAGCTGAATGAGGAGCATAGTACAACAATACCACTCAGAAGATTCCTTGATCTCTTGAACAGCCCATGCTGCAGTTCTCTAAACCTCTCACTAATTTACATGGCTCCACAGGGACTTAAACTGTGCTAACTACGAAGAAGATTGAATAAAACTGGAGAGAGATAAGTACTGCTCTTAGCTGTCCAGAGAGTGGAAGGGAGGCTCCATTTAAGACATCCTTTAGGTGCTGCTGCCTCCTCCTCTGGTGCCTTGACTATGCCACTGTGACAAGTTTGACATTGACCTTGGCCCTTCCCTTCCTGCCTTTATGCACCCACACAAAGGTGTGGGAGGCTTTGTCTTCCCAAACTGCTCACGAAACTCATTGTGTGTTTACCATAGGCATTGCTAATAAACAAATGAGCAAAAAGAGCCCCATAATAAACAACCGAACAACCCCCCAAAACAAAGCAGAGTTATTTGTATGAAATGTTCTCTGTCTTCCTTGTGTGTGTGCTGTGCTGATTACCACGTGTGTTAATAGCTGACATAGAGACGCTGACAGGGAAATAGACTTCACTGGCTTCACCTGAGCATTACAGCACAAAGGATAAAGAGAAAGGGAGAAAGAGCAAACATGTGAGAAGACAGTCCAAGGACCTGATTCACTTCCAGCAACTAATTTGCACCAGTAATTCAAGTGCTGTGGTGGGACGACGGTGTTCCAAGCAGGGAGGTAAGACAAGAGAAAATAATGCTGACTTATGAGCTCCACTCGTACAAATAGATGTTATTGTTTGCTTATGAAGTACAAGAGACAATACCACTTAGGGTATATCTGCTTGATGGAAGTTAACACGGAAGCCGCTTCTCTCCACATTTCTGCTTCTTACGCTATTTCGTTAGGTAAGAACTCTCCAGCAACCATTTATCTTAACCTCATTAATGATCTCTGACAACTGCTTTCTCTCCAGCTTTGCTTCCCCCAAATTCTCATGATCAAGACAGACACAGTTCACATTTTTCTCTTCCCTGTATTTTTTTTTTTTTTTTTTTTTTTTTTATGAAAGCCTGCAATATGTAACGAATGATTGCTGCCAGGAGCACACTGCAAAGTGCCTCTGTGACGATGATGTGAGAGGTTCATAGTCTTTCACATTCCACAGTATAGAAGTGAGCCTTTGGGGTACCTCAGAAAGTTTTAAAACACTTGATTTCATTCAGGGAAGAATCAAAGAGTTTCACTAGAAGAAATTGTCTTTACACACATAAAAAAATGAAGGTTTCTAAAGGGGTCTTTTAGTTAGATGACAGAAAACCTGCATTTTGTAATACTGCAGGGGGTCTTTTAATAAGTCACTGAAAAGTTCCATTTGACAAGTTAAACCTTGAATTTTTTTTCATACTTATTATAGCCAAGGAGGTGCTAACCTAATACAATGGGCAAAGGAATGTTATCACAATACAATAGACCAGACAGAGTTAGTACAATACTGGGCAATAAGGGATGTCACTATAATGAGTGAGAGAAGCAGTGTCTGCAACATAAGAAGCATGCTTCAGAAAAGAGGAAAGAAATGTTTTTGGTTTTTTACTGGTCGTTTTATAGCTGCAATTGTAACCCAGTGCAATGACCTTATGATGCTCAAGCATCTTCTTTAAAAAGTGGAATGACCATTTCAAAGATTCACAGGCCAAAAGAGACCATTATGGTACCTAAACTGGGGGCCTCTGTAACACAGCCTATAGATTTTTGCACAATATTGCCTCTGCCTCACCTGATAACGGGCAGTTACGTCAGTGGTGTCAGGCTGGGGCCTAGTTTGGCCCTGTATATTGCTCGTATCAGTGCCCTATGAGGACTATGGAAGTATTCAGAAAATGACGTGACAGAGTTACTCCTGACTTCCGTCTAAATAGTTGTCAAAGAGATGCATAAATTAAGTCTGAGATCACATATTTTTCTGTGCTTTTTTTGGTATCTGTTTCCACGATCTTTATTATATTCTTGACCCTCAAGTCGTTGTCTTCCGTTTATACTCACTTCCCTGCTCGTGCTCAAATTTCAAGCAGCACTAGCTCCAGCATCAGGACAGTCCTGTAGAGCGTATGAAGGGTGTTTTGCTAGAAGAACATTTGCACCTGCAACATCATTCTAAAGCAGAATGTGGGCAAAGGATGCTCAGAAGAAACCCACACGATATGTAAATCTCCACAGGTATTCAGCAAACTACGCTCTGTAAATTTATGTGACCTACTTTTTCAGATTGTTTAGCACCTAATAGTATCCTTGCTGCCAATCAAACAGCAACTGCAAATATAATATATGCCCTTGATCTGGGAAGAATAGAAGGATCTATGGATAACTTGAATAAAACTTGGGCAAGGTGTAGGAGAAAATGATGTGAGTAAGAGTTTGAATTTACAGCACAGCTGTATGAATGCCAAGCTGCGGGAAAAAGTGCTGCTCATTCACTTGATAAGTGGTCAGAATGAGATACATGGGGTAGAATGGTGACATTAAGCATAACTGTAATATACAGAGATACAAATTGGATCACTTAGATACGCATATGACAAGCATCTGAAAGTCCAAGTAGCACCTTTCCTGATTACCAAGAAGCTCTACTACAAAGCTTCATAGAAAACAGTGACATGCTTGAAAATACCTGTCAGCAATTGTAACATGTGATGTACTAACTCTTGTAATGCAGGCACGAAAAGGAGGTAAGGAAAGTATGTTGGAGTTACTTGGTGCAGTACAGTTTAAAGAGGAGTGCACTTACTTCTGGAACTGACTTTTTAAACATTTTGAATAGCTTGGTACTGAGGAAAAAGGGCATTCTTATCCAGCACAGAAAAGCTGTAGTGGTATATAAGCTTGAATTCAAACATGACAAAACACAGCAAAGTTACAAACATCACTAGAATGAAACAACGCTTTTGGCTTCAGTAAGACCCAATTTACAGGTACTAAGAAAAAGACACTGTGAAATATTTCTGAGTTCCAACTGCTAAATAGCCTGCAGGAGTCAGAAAACTGAGTTTTGTGGTTGAGGCAGTGAATATAGCCTAAGAAGAACTGGTTTCAATTTATGGTTCCGTGTTGCTCTTGGAGCAAATCACTCTTAATACAAGATGTGGATAGTATGTCATGCCTATTGGACTATAAAAGTTTTGAGGCAGGGAAAATCTCTCACTAGGTAAAGACCCTGCATCTACCTCAAAGAAATATCTATCTTGACTGAGAGGCTGAGGTATCCCTATATTAGAAACACTGATCAATAACAAAAACAAATATTGCTGTCTCTTCCCAGCCTCTCCTGGTTGCTGGAGCTTATGTCAGATGTGCGATTGTGTCCGCAGATTTTCTTCTACACTTAGCTTTGTTGTGATGCTTGGGGCAGACAGCTCTTGCTTGCTGAAGATCAGAAAGGCTGGCAAAAAGAAAGAACCAGAGAGGGGAGGGAAAACAGAAAGAAGGAAGAACTGACGGAAGAAAATGAGCTGGTGAAAATATTCTGGTGGGCAGATGGTGAAGAGCAGTTGGGAGTAATGGCTGATCTAATGCTACTAAAAGACAAGTTAGGGTGTTGGTAAAATAGAGCAAAAGCTTATGTGAATCACACGTGCTGTATGAAAAGCACTTCCTTGTCCATGTTTACAAGACAGTGACAAGGGTTTTCCACGTCTTTTTTGCTTAGTGTCAGTAAGGATCAGTGCTTATGCAAAGATGTTTCCAGTTCGTAGTCCAGCTTGGTTGTATAGTCAAGCATCTACAGTTTGGAAAGCAGGTACGAAGCATAAGAAACAGCAAAGACAACAGCTCTATGTCTCCTTTTTTTTTTTTTTTTCCTAGCCAGCACTCGGTGCAAAAACTACCCTTTGTCTGAATTATATTCTGCTTGTTCCAGTGTTTGATGTTCCATGCAGTCCTCAGCATCCTACTTCTCCCATTCTTTCACAAATTCCTGCATCTGCGATACTACTGAGCTTTGCTTTAGGACATAACTTGGCACATGGGAGGGACAGGGCATTAGCTAGAAAATAAACTGCCCCCTCTCTATCAGCCTTATGGCCTTCCTTCTCTTAGGGACATTTGGGTTATAATGTGGTGGGAAGACATGTTACAGATGGAAAAAGCATGGTGAGAAGTTGGTTTTATCTGCCTCAAATTAGACATGGAGATATAAAGGACAGAAGTTTCTGGACATTAAGAGGAAGGTTTGTTTGGCAGGGCTTTTGAAACTTGTTCACATATTTTTTGTTTAACCGCTTACAAGATAGCGTATTATAAGATTGAGTGAGTGTTTATGATCTGTGTTGGAAAAGGACTATAGGATGAAAGTTGCTGGTGAAAGTGGTTTCAGCTTGTGTGTGAAACAGCTGGCAAGGATGAAGGAAGCACTGTTTAGCTTGATCCTTTACCCTGGATGACTGGACACTGACCACCCTCCATCTGCTCTGTGGCTTCCCCTGGGACAGAACAATAGTTGCTACCGTTTCACTGGAATTCAGCAGACACTGCTCCACTCCTGTGCTTTCTGAGTAGGACAGCAACTTCCATCAGTTTATACAGGCATATGCATTTATTACTAAGGGAATCTAGCTTCCCATTAAGTGCCTCTCAACTCAAATGGCTCCAATTGTTCTGTCTTAAAGATGTGAAACGCATTTTTTTTTTTGTGTGTGAAAACGTGTAGAAAAAGACCTATGCTACCAAAACCAACTTTTCTTCTCATCCTTTAAAGGCTTTGCATAGCGTTCCTATTTAATAACAGTTATCTTTATGTAGTAGCTGAATCTTTTCATAAGCTAATAGTTGTGAAGCACTGTCTACTTTGCTTAATGATACTATTTTCCCAATAGAAAACAGGGCTAATGGGTGTCAAATGTGAAAGTAATATTCCTGCAATTTATCATTTAAGCCTTCTTTCACTCTTTTGGGGTGAATTGTTGTATTTTTAAAGGGAAATTGATTGCCTTGAGTGAATTCTTTCATTCTTCTACATTAACAATTCATGAATGAAGCCAATAGCTGCAACACAATCTTCAGTTCCTTGTCCCACCAATAACCTCAGCTGTGTCCTGGAGGGTAAACTCACACTGCATCAATCAACAGTCTTCGTGGTCGGCAGCATAGCACTGTGAACTGTGGCTTACACTATGTTCTCGTTTGCCCCCTTGACTTCTGGCAGTCGAGAACTGCACAAAAATGAATTAACTGTTACAAAGTTTCCTGGCATGCTGTACTTTACATGATTGGAAAGCTACATTACTAGAAAGAACAAAGAATATAGACATTTACTCTGAGGTTCGGAACCAAATGCCAATGGTCAAATGATCCTCGTGCATCTTTCTTCTCTGCTCTTTCCCTCTTCCTGACATGGTTAAGCGTTGGGCAAGTCCAGTTAAAAAGATTCTGGGAGATCAAAGAGTTCTCAGTTAAGAGACATTTTGGACTACTTATTTTAAAGGAAAAACAAAAACCACACAGAAAAAACAACTCTGAAACAGCACTATAAAACTGAACTGGGAAAGGCAAAGAAGCCAGCAGTTTAAGAATACATTAAGATTGCACCTGCAAATGAGTTCATTCACTTCTTTCCATGAGCAAACCCAGTGCTTCTATTCCCACATGAGAAATAAACACACAAGGTTGGGCAGGCAGACATCCAAATACCCAGACTTAGTGTAACTGCGTGCCTACAAAACTCATACACAGAAAATGGATGCTGTGAATGTGGGCTTCAGTCTAACTAGTGAAGCCAGGGCTGTTGTGGAGGTAAACTAATCAAGGTGTGGTGTACTGCCTGGCTTTGGGTCACTGGTGAAACTTATCTCTGGCTTGTCCTTCTAGCTGCTGTTCACTCTCTTGAAAGCTACCTGTCCTTAAGCACATTTGCTGCCTTTACCAGCTTATTTTTTGGCTCAGAGTCTCCACATAAGCACACGTATGCGTGAGCCTTTTGCTGTTGTGGCTCCTCTCCAGCCAAATTCGTTGTCTCTGGATGCTGTCACCTGTACACATACACCCACAAAACGCTCCTGCACTGGGATGTTGCTCCTCTGCGCATCCTGGGCTGTGCTGGAGCAGGCTTCACGCAAGAGTAACCCTGTGACTTTGTGAACACCTGGGCACATTTACATACCCAGCAAAACATCACTAGTGTCATCACATAAGAGGTCAATTCTAAAATGAGGGGCCAGTTTTCAGCTCATTTCTACCAGATATATACTGTTTTAAGCCTGTGGTGTAGGGCAACTTAAAAAAGAGTCACATACATACATGCACAAGTTGTCTCTTTATGATTTTTCGAAATAGTTTTCACTGTTTTTCTGTATTTCTCTGTGTATGCTGCTAACTCTTTTCATCAGAAACTAATTTCTAGCTCAGTTTCACTGCACTTGGTATGGCTGGTTATATCACTCCATACAGCAAAAAAAGCCAACCAAACAAAAAACTACGATTACAAATACATAAAGATAAAAATCAGAATGTCTTTCATTAGAAAAAGTATTTTTTTGTTATTAAAACCCAATAAACCTTAATGAACAGTTACTTTATTTTCTCAGTAAAATAACAAACAAAGATGCAACTGAGTAGCCCACCCTTCTCATTAAAACTGTATGTAAGAGAAGGTGATGTGTCTTCAGTTCTGAAGCGTTTGACCTTATTGGGATAGAGATATAAAATACTTTTATTTGTTTGTAGATTTTAAGATAAAAAGCAGTACATCTGTAAATACAAAACTAAAATTCCTCTTCTTACAAATGATCTTGTGAGAACAGGTATAAGAAAAAAATGAAAGAGGCAGAGAAATGACAGATATGCAGGTTCTAAGAATAAAGAGCTAAGAAAAGACCTGTGGAAATAATTGATTTTTATGATTCGCCACTGACATTTCTTAAAAATCTCAAAGTAATTTGATGTCTACCTGAACCTTCCCCCCCACCCAATTATCCACAAATGAAACCAAAATTGCTTAGGATTAAATAAAAGTGTTCAAATTTTTGTCATTTTAAAAAGTGTGATTCCAGGTATTTTCTGAGACTTTAAAAAATGAAATAAGAGGAACTTGCAAAAAAAGGTTTTGATTCACAGGGACTTAAACAGCACTGTTAAAACTGAAGAAAGAAGAACAAGTAAAGGCGGTGCCTTACACAAAATGGAGCAGGAACAAGCTCTGGGTTGTGGAAAACCCAGGCTCAGATTTCACCTCTACCAAAGCTGCAGTACAGGCATTAATCTAGCTCTCCTTTCTTATCCTCAAGTAATTTATTCAGACAGACATTCAATAAGATTTTGATTACATGTTAATTATTGAACATGTTACAAAATAATGTCTATAGACTCAGCTGAGATCAGGGTCCCGTGTACACCAGACAGCGTTAAAGAGACGACCTTACTCTACATAATGGAAAGTGAAGATCTGCATCCTGTTCTTCGGCTGTGGCAATGCACAGAAAGGCTAAAGCTTTCCTGTTTGTCCGAAGCAATCCCTGGAAACTGAGGTCAGAAATCCCAAGTCCTGGCTCAGTGGCTTTTTTGAAAAATATTCCACAATACACCCTATGAAGACTCTGTTTGATATCCCTCCACCCCTTTGCTCCATGAGCTGCTAGTGCTGAGACTCCAGGAAAGCTCTGACCAGATAACCTTGATTGACAAAACATCTTTCGTGCACAAGGGCAAGGTAAACTTCCCCGGACTAGTCTGCTGTGCCATAAATGTTTGCAGGATTGACTGTTCCCTCCAGAGGCTGCCCCATGCTTCACCGTCCTTGCTGCATACAAATGAAGTCGCTCCACAGCACAATGGAGTGCATGTGCTGTGGTGTGACCTCCTGTTTGGTGACATCCATCAGTGAAATGTTCTGTGGTAGCGGCTGTCTGAAAATCATCTGGTACATGAATTTTTACTCTGATTTCACTGAAGCCCAGTCAATAAGGGCACATAGCTTTAGTGTTCTCGATACCTGTTCTGTGAATAAAGTAAATGAAGTATTTACACAGACTTTTGTGATTCTTTTTGAAGGGTCTGACCAGAAATTGGAACGTGTCAGGAGCTAGAAGGAGGGGAATACGGACAGGCAGCATTGCATGCACATGAGTTGCAAAGTCCTCCCTTCTGGGTAGAGGAAAAGGAAAATCAACCCAAATATGAATAAACGCCTAGAAAATATCTTGAAAGATTCATTTGAGATAAGTTAGTATTGATGCTGGACCCTAGCGAGCATGTAATTCTGGTTGAATTAAAGGAGCACTGTAGAAAGGTGTTCAAATATAAGTATATATCACAGCTATACATAAGAACTTGTGAAAAAAGTTATCTGAGTAAAATACTTGTAAGTATATTATGGGAGGATTTTGTTTTTCCTATAAATTGAAACCATAAACCAGCCCAATTACTTTTTAATTATGGAAAAATTAGGTAGCAAGTGGAAACAATTGCTCATTTCATATTATAATAAGAAAACTGGGGCAAATAAAATTAAAGTGCAAGTAAGAGTTTCAAAACAAAAGGAGATTCCTCTTTACTGAATGTGTCGTTAAGTGTCCCAGCTATTGAAAAATTTACACGACTAATTGGAAAGTTTCTGAAACAAACAGCCACTAAAGCTAATAGAGAGCTATCACACTGGGATCAAAACAGACCCAATGCTCCCGATGGTAATACTGAGAAAATATCATATATGCTTGTTATTTTCTGCAGCTCATTCTTAGGTATTGTCTTTTAGCTACTCTCACAGACAGGACGTGTGGCTTTGTGAGTAAGAACAGCAGTGCCTACGTGAGGCTGTAGGGTTATTACTCCTAAATGTTGTGTTATTGTTCTTAAAACATGGTTCTGCTAAAAAAACAATGCAACAAGATAAAAACAATAGTAGCACACTCAGAAGAGAAAAAACCCAGTGGCTTTAAAAAAACCCCACAAACCTCTGTGAAATGGAAAGAAGATTTTGTCAAAGACCTCTTGTTCATTTTAAAAATCAGGAAGGGTATTATGTTTTGCTTCGCAAGGTTTTACGTAGGACTGAACAGACAAAATGGCTAAGAGCAGAGACCAGACCATTTTAAATGAGCTATTCACATGCTTACTAAACAGATACGTGTCCTACATCAAGGACAAATGATAGTAACGCTTCCCCTTCTCCAAGTTTTTTATTCTGATAAAAGTGTGAGTAAAAGATAACCATATCTGCTCATGCTTATTATTGGTGTAGTGAGAAACAGACATTAAATTAAAACAGTAATTTACTTTCCAGTTACAGAAGTTATATGGTAGTCTTCAGTGTTCAATAAGAGATTGTTATGTGAGCTCAAGCATTAAAACTGGTTGGTGCCCTCTCTTAAAATCCTTCATCTTCTCTCCAGTTCTCTTAATTTTTGAGCCTATCTTCTTCCCTAACTCCCCTTTTCCAGCTGTCCACAATTATAAAAGTAAATGATTTCAATATGACGCAAAACAGTAAACAAACCCTTACCCTGCAATTGTTCTAGGCGCTGTGAAAGAACAAATAATCATTTTGACAGGTAGACAGGAGACAGGTCAAAGTGATCTGCTGAAAGTCCGCCTTTAAGAAAGGTCAGCAATGTAAAGCTTCTTCCTCCTTTATTTTCTTCTACCTCTTTGTTTTCCTTGCTTTCCCTTCCTCCGCTAAATTTCAGGGTGGCCCAACAGCATTCACAGATGTTGAGTTAAAATAATCAGTGACTGTGTTTGTAGAAAACCACTTCATTTCTAACGCAGGTGTAGCAGAAATATATGATCTTTATTTTTTTAAATAATAGTATGAGATGCCCTTGATTTTGTATAACGGTATAAAAAGCCATTGCCATTGTATTGAAAAATTACAATAAAATACAGTCTGAACAGTAACTTCTTAGAGAGAGAGTAGTAAGTAACTTTCCTCTAAGATGAGAAGTTTAGACACTGGAATGAGAGAACTCCAGTTCACCAACTTTTTCTTTCTGCTTCTCACTATTGCAAGGAGAGCTCCTGTTCTGTTAACGGAAGGTACATGCTTTGAAATAATGATTCAGAGCCCTAAAGTAGGGAAGGTAGCTTAAAAAATATCATGCAAATACTGCAAAATATTTATAGAGACATCTAAATTTGTTACATGTATACCTTTATGTGTCTATATGTATAAACATATTAATTTATATCTAAATGTGTTTTTTAAGCTCATGTGTATGCAGATACATATACACACTAATTTTTATAAAACAAGTATATATTTATGTATATTTATACACAGAAAGATAGATATATACAAGTAATATATGTTTTGTTCTTCTAAAGTACCTCTTGTCTATTGTTTGGAAAATTCATTCACTTTCTTAAGTTTTTGCCCTTCTCCAGGTTATGGATCTTAGAGTTTTCTCCATTCTAATGGCAGCTGGCACCATGCTGAAATCCTTGCTTTCCAGCAGCCGGCCTTTTTTAGCTGATATGTGGATAACCTTATTCCGATCTGGGGACAAGGGGCAGCTGGGACACTTGTTCTGGCACTCATGGCCTGGTGTGATCCACGGGGGATTGCAGCAGGAGCTGGGGCAGGGAAGAGGCAGTTCCTGGCCACAGCGTCCTGGGAGCAGGGTGGTGGCTGGAGGTCCTGTCACCCTCGGTCCAGGACTGCCACGTGGGGAGTGGAGATGTCAGGGCGCACTGAAGGCCTGGTGCCGGGCACAAACATGACATGGACTTGGTGTGTTCCTGCCTGTGTATACAGATGGGTTCCAGGAGGCACCACCAACACACATTAGAGACTTCTGTATTTTGGTAGCTCTCAACTATACATTTGGTTGTGCTATTATTTCTCATGCTAGCTGGCTTAAACTACCAAGGGTAATTCTAGGACAAGCTACAATTACAATTTCTTTATGCTGTGTAGACATGACCTTTGACTATTTGATTGCAACTGGCTCTGGATCAGGGCCCGTAGCCAAAGCTGTGTCGCTAGCATAACATGCAACACTCTCTGCAGAGCCTCCAAGCATGAGCCATCACCTCTCTGATCTAAAATACACATAATTGCAATGAGCTGGGAGATCCTCCAGCGTTTCACAGCATATAGAAGAGATTTATTAACAACGATTTTTCTGTTTGCAGATACAGAAACTCACAGAATGCCAAATTCTTAGCTTGCATAAAGCAGTGAAGCTTAATGTACGAAGAAGGGATGAAACTGTGGTGTGCACGTGCATGCACTGGAGACACACTGTTTCCGTGTAGCACTTGGTAGTTCTATGAGGATAGATCTATGAAGGAGGTGGGAAAAACTGACAAAACAGTTGTGGCTTTATAGTCCAGTATAGGCTAAGATACAGCTACTAGAAAAGGTGATTTGGGCATTCCACATCCTGTTGTTAGATAAATGTGCATCCTGCCTTGTACATACAGCATGATGGCAAATTCCTATTAGTAACTCATACATACACCAGAATTACAGTTCTGAATTTGTGGAATAATTGTAGCTAAGGCTAGTTCAGCAACCAGAGAAATATGGGGGCTGTGTCAGCATCTCAGCTTTAGGCACAACATAGGGCTGTCTGGATCAGTGAGATTCTGCCTTCAGCTCTTCTACACTGGGCAAGCTGATGACCAGCCTGCTCCAACTCTAACAACATAGTCGGCCTGTCGGAGGAGCACTGCAGCTACCAGTACATTGAATATCATCGAAGCTAACAGCGTCAAAGTTCTAAACTCAAAAATTTATCTCAAAAGCAACTTCCCTGTCGATCTCTACATAATCTATTTTATCTGTCACACATGCTTTGTAAAAAACATCAACCCATTAATTTCAACAGGGTCAACTTCACACTCACTAAAAGGGAACGGGACACAACAAATAGGTTTGGGTCAGGCACAGTACAATATTTATGACCTTTTTTCCCTGTTGCTGTTGTACTACAAATGCATGTTATGTGAGTAGATCTCGTTAGACAAGCAGGCATTTGCAAAACATTGCAAATGCAACAGACTATAATAAGTACACTTGCAGAGAGGATATTCTAGTACCCTCCAGGCCTTGATTGGGCAGCTCATTTAAACATCAGGTTAAATCCTGCTTAAGTGAAGTGCCTTATAGAAGTTTTTCAGCAGTGCTCTTAATGGCTGCAAAAAAAGGAGACAGGAAACCGAATGAAGTCAGTTCTCATTTTCTTTCCCTTTTTCAGCTAACCACCCTAGGAAACCTTGTCCTCATTATTTTTTTTTTTTCTCCCCCAGACACATGAATTCTTCATGGACTTAAAGGGAAATGTTTATTTCCTTCTCCCTCTCCTGCCAAATGTCACATCCTCTGATGTGACCACCACCACCGTTTACTCGTACGGTTTTTTGTGCCTCTGGCTCCATCGGGTCCAAACCTCACACCCTTTCTGCCTCCCCATTCAGCTCGGGCTGAGATTTTCCTCCGGGACCCGCCGTGTCCAGCTGTGTCCAGCTGTGCCAGCCGCTGCCCCTGCGGAGCGAGTCCCCGGCAGGTGGCACTCGGGCTCCGCCGCCGGTCCCGCCGCTCCGTCCCGGCCGGCAGCAGAGAAGGGGCGGCTGCAAACACGGATTTTATCGCTGGGGTAGAGGCAAAGAGGCGCTTTCTGTGCTTAAATTATTAGCAGCATCTGTTGTGAGCGCGTTCATGTCGTTCAGGGCACGACAGCACAGGGACAGCCCAAGGGGGCTGTGCAGCCAGAGGGCTGCAAGCTGCACCCCTCCTGGAAGGAGTCAGGGCTTATGTCTAAGCATATGTAATATCACAGCAAACCGCCATGGAAGGAGAATTTAAAACGTAGTTATTATCCTCAGGGGGAAATCTCTGCATCAAGAGGGGAATATATGTGCATACTGTAACTCCTATTAGTGTTAATGGGAATTATGTGTGTAAATCCCCAAATCCCAGCGTACAAAGATGAGAGTGTCCCCGTAAGGGCCTGAAATACGCATATGAATTAAGCCTGACTGTTGAGAAACTCATAATGCTGTGTCTGTTATTATAAATTTATACTTACTAGGACTAAGTTTCACCTGAAACAACAGAGCCTGAAGTGTTATTTGTTCCAGCAAATTATTTTGTTAGATGTGATAATCAGTTCACAGCAGGACTGCAAGAGGCTACTCAGATTGTTGACGATTCTGGGTCCCATCCAGCTTCAAGCAGCTTCTGAAGCAGCTCCAAAAGCCACAGAGGGGACTCCCAAACCCAGCTTGTCAGGGAAATCTGGCCAGGGCAAGGCTGACTGTTCACAGCCACTTCCCAGGACAACCCTTTCCCAGGGGCAGAGTTACCTGTTCTGCCACCTGCACCACCATCCCAAAATACAAACAATAGGCCAGACGCAGCAGAGGTGCTGCTGTCCTCAGCCCTGTGTATTTTGCCAGGTGGATGAGGTATTTTTCTTATTAGCTAAGTGCTTAAGACACAGTCTGCAGTGAAGGAGGAGCTGCAAATCGGTTCTTCTTGACTTACTGGGCCACTCTGTAGTTTATTTCAGGAATTATGTGACCTAAGGGTATGCCTTCCATTAGCATCACCTTTGAATTAGGAAGATGCTTTTCACAGGAGCTTTAGTCCCATGTTTGTCATCTCAACCTCAGATCAAATTTAATCCCTGGGCATGTCTCCTCTCAAGGCTGCACATTTTCCCTGCGGGCTGGGAGAAAAGAAACCCTGTCCTGACCCTCAAGTGTCAGCAGCTCTTGGGTGAGTAGTCATAGCACTACAGGAGTGATGCCATGGGCTTGGGGGGCTCCTAATGGGGAAACATGTCTAAAGAAGCCACAGCCATAGCTTCAGCCTGCCCTGTGTCACCTTCATCATCTTACTATATGGCTCAACACCTAAAGAGACATGAAAGTAGAGAACAGGTGTGGAGGGCCTGAGCCAGCAGTACATGCACAGCAAGGAGGTGTCTGCTTGCCAGGGTTGTCCATCCTACATGCCTCAGGGATGCAATGGTGCTGGGTGCCAGCATGAGCCTCAGGATCACTGTGTATAGGGACTGCCACAACCATGGTGGGAAACACCTGCCCAACAGCCCCTAATCCCCTCCCACTCTGTCATATTTTCTCCTCCTTCCTGTCTCTTTTCATATCAGTGCCCAGACTCTTCATCCCCCTTGATTAGCCCACTTGAGAGTAGCCAAGTATGCTCTTTAATCCTGTGCAGTCCCAAAGTTGGCTGAAGCAGACCTGCATGTAAAACCACCCTTGATTTAAATATCACTCATAGAGACAGGGAATTGCTTTATTTTGAATGGTTCCTTAATCTATTGAGTTATTTGGAATAGCACAGTTAATTATTTTTAAGCCCCACTCTCCTGCTTTAAGCCTGGGTGTGACTCCAATAAATTCACTTTTGCATCTTGTAATGGAATAGAAGTATTGCCAGTCCTCATTAAAAACACCACAAACGCCACAGCAGCAGCACTGTGTTCCTTGTAATGATTTGTTTCACTGATAGATCAAATGGTCTGTTGACAATAGTTGACTGCAACCGACAGCCTCCTCTAATAAGATAAAGAACTTGTACATTTTATTGATTATAAAGCAAATTGGGTTTTTGTCCCTTTAAATTTTTTATTGGCTACAAAATGGAGGACTTATGCCTTTGAAATTGCAGCTTGCCATGACATTACAATGAATTATAATCCTAACCTATTCATGCTTCCTCAAAGGCCTAACCCATTTGCCCGCCTTGCAAGCATGTTGTAAAATTCCCTGCATTTACATACATATTTTCATGAGCTTTTTATTCAAGAACTGCAGCAGACTTGAGAAAGGGAAAGGGGCTGAATGGGCAAGAATTCTTGAGATCCTGGAATTTTGAGAGTCTTGCTCTCATCACAAGCTACAAGCTTGAGGTAGACATTTTCAAATAAGGTTCTTAGTTTTTCATTACACCGGAGGTGAAGCTTTTAATTCCTTCTGGCTTTGAAGATCTATATTGCTGAACATCCTGGGAATGGAGCTCATATTGCCAAAATAAATCTAACACTTTCTAGATCAATATTTAGGGTCAGGTCTTATAGAAGTTCAAGGCACACCGATGAGCTCTTTAAAGCAACCACCAAAACCAGGACCCCCAAATCTGCTCTCAGCCTCTCTCTTGCAACTCCGGATGTCTCCCTGTCTGGCCCCAAGCTGTGCAGGCACCTCCAGCTCTGCCTGTACCTTTGCACAGAGTGGAGCAGGTTACATGGGGATCTGCAGCATCACAGTGCCCGAGTGGTACCCAAGCCCTCTGCGTGTTGTTGTTCAAAGGGGGAGGCCAGTGAACACATACGACCACCAGGGCAGGGTACCTCACAACCACCACAGTGTTAACTTTACTTTCCTAGAATAATGAGAGGGAGAGATTGGGTTTTTCCTCCCCTGACACATCTTTGCAGATAGGAAAGCTGAAGCACTTGGCTGGCAGTAAAGCTGCTCAGCTGGGACAGTGGCAGGGAGGGTCCTGACTTCTGGTCTCTGTTGTCTCACTCTTCCTGCTCTTTTCCTGCTCAGCCCTAGCAGCTGGACAATATAAATGGGGAGGAGTGAGGGGAAGAGGAAAAAAATTCTTGAAAGGAGCTGTCAGAGCACAGACTTCCACCTCCTGGCTCAGTGCACTTCCAAAGGAAGAGACATTCAGGCCCTTCTTGGCCCTATGACTTTTTGCTTGCAGTAGCTGAGATTTGCCAGGAAAAAAAAAAAGCCCCTACTCTGCTGAGTCCCAGCTCATGGGCAGGTGCCTGGCAAATGCTCCCAACAAGTAAGAGATGCAGATCTGAACCTTTACAGAAGCTGCAGCACGCCCTACCCAGATCTGCTGTTCCCAGCTAATAGGCACTTAGGTGTGAGTGGATCAGTGTCACCATTGCTGTTGGCTATGAAATAAGAGGGGCAAAACCAATCCTTACCCTGTTATTAAGCAACTGAATGCAGGTTACACCTCCTAGAAATGCTGGGTCCAGCACACATGATGGCTGTTGCCTTCCTAGCAATCACGTCTGCACTGAGAGGACAGACTATCCCCATGTTCCTCCTTTTTCAACCTTGTTATGTATGAGAAAACAGTAAAAAGTGTCAGATACCATACTACCCTAAAAACACCAGTCTGGACTGAGCATTTCATCCATATGACCCTTTGCATGTTCTCTTCTTCAGCTTCTCTCGGTAACGAGAAAACCACACACACGCTCAGACACACAGAGTCCACAGCAGGTGACAGGTTTGCATTGGAATCTCAGGTTCCAGCTACGTTAGGGTGGGCAGTTCATGAGCTGCTGCCTGCAAAGTGATGAGGCACTACGAACAGCTTTTACTGGCCTGCAGCAACCATAGGGCTTTCACCTCCCAGGGACCTCTGTCCCCATGTGGAGACCAGCTCCCAGACCAGCACGTCTGGTCTATCGGTCTGGATACAGGACAGCTGAAACACAGCTCTTCCAAGTAGCCACATTTCTACAAATGGTGACCAACTGATTAAGCCCATTGTTTGGCACTTAAATACCTTACTGTACTTTAAAATTAGTGTCTGAAGTGGTTTTGTAACTCTAGTATTGATTTCCATGACAGTGTTTGAGCTTAGGAGACAGGTTTGAAAATTTTGGCCCAAATGCATGTACTATTACCAGATAACAGCCTTTCACTCACAAAGACGATCAGTTAAAATAAGCTCTCAGTGCAATAGTTCATACTGTCTCTGTCCTACAGGGACTGAAAGTCCTTTGGTTTCCTGTTTGTTGATCGGGTGCTTTCACCAGTGCTCAATTCAATCAAAAGGAGGGAAAAAAAAATTAACAGAGCTTCATAGAAATATTGCATTCTTTCCTAGAGTGGAGGCAAAACAAACAGAAGTTTAAAGTAAACAGTCTCTACTAGCAGATCTTTTCCCCCTTTTATTGCATGAATTGCAATGCCCTTCAGCCAGCAGAAGGCAGAGAAAGCTCTGCCAGGAAAAAGAGTTATTTGAAAAAGTTTGCTTTAGACTTCTGTTTGCTTTGTTGTACACACACACACACACAAAA
>VWYH01009027.1:59825-69943 GCA_013399365.1 Pampusana beccarii
AAAAAGAAAAAGAAAAGAGGCTTTCTTCTTCCATTTTAGTGCTAGGTAGAAAGAAAGTGCATTTCTCTTTATCGACTGGTATACGGCTGGCAGAAGTAAAACCAAGTTTCCTCGTAGTCATGCCTCTGTGCTTACCCATGATCTGGAAAAACAGCATAAGAGATAAAGCAGGACTGTCCTGTTCACCTAGGACATGCAGACCAGTGGAAAAAACAAATGCAAGCATCTCTGATAGTTCCACTGACTTAAACAAGCACAAAGCTACCAAAGCCAAACAGCATCATTTTATTGTAATAACACCGTTCAATGAATCTTTTTCTTCTAAGTCTCTGTCCCTTCTGTAATGAAAACAAAAGTTGCAGTCTGTTTTCATTCACACTCCTGTAAACCTAGAGTAACTGAGAGCTAAAAAACCTCTGTGGTTGGTTAGGACAGAAATTCTGACTAAAAAGTAAAGTGGTCTCAAAACAACAACCATCACCTTTTGTGAAAAATGTTTCAATTTCTGATCAGTTCTAACGTTTCTGTTTGAAACAGACTCCTTGATCAGAAGTTAATAAAAGCATGTCATGTGAAATATGCAGATCACTTTATAAAACACGTGAGAAAAATAGGGTTGTGTCCTGAAGACTTTATAACAGGCAGAATAAGAAAAAGAGACAAAGGGAGATAAAAAGAGATCTCTAGCAATGTATAAGCAAAGCGGGATAAAGCTGAATAACAGTTGGATTAGTGCAGCGTGAGTTTGTTTTTAAAGTACATCCCCTTTCTGCACTTCCACCCTCTCCCGTCTGCCCCACGACCCTGACCTTGTTCCTCCCCATTTCAAAAGAGCCGTCCAGCCTTATTTCCCTTCTGACCTGCATTCCTCATTGCTGGCTGTAATGTGGCGATAAAGGCACCAGTAAACCCAGCCAGCTTGCCTAAGATCAGAAGATATGGAGGGTGATGTTAGCAAATTAACTGATTGGGATAAAACAAAGGGGAAAAAAAAAAAGCTGTCAGGAAGCTGAGAACTTTTGAACCCATTTAAACAAATAAGTGGCAGAGGAGCAGGTTTGTCTTTCACAGGAATCTCATCTGCAAGAGCCAAGCCAGAGCTTGGAAGCTACAATCAGATGCAGCCTCTGAGAGCAGGCCCTGGTAGGGGAACAGAGATGATTGAGAAAGGGGAGTTCCTGCCTTTCAAAAGGCAGGACAGGACGGGACGCTCCCCACTGCCATTTCCACTGCTGCAGACCTGTGCTTGGTACCCTCAGGTTGCTTCAAGTTTGAAACACGTGCAGAGAGACAATGAAGTCTCTTTGTGTGCTGCCCTTTTGATTATGCTTTCCAGGGCCCTGGACTCGTGAAGAAAGTGTGCTGTAGTGAAAATTGCAGTAAGGCTTTGAGATACACACAGACTCATTTATTTAGTAATATTAACTGACTTTCCTGCATTTCCATCAGCACTAAGAGGGTTAATACCTTCCTCCTGGGCTGGCCTCCAGAGATTTTGCTCTCTGTGGCTCCAGATGGCTTTCAGAAATCTCTAAAGTTTTGCTGCCCTCATTAGTGACAGATGTGGGAATTATAATTTGAAATTTAGGTTCACTAAAGTAAAGCATTGTGAAATCCCAGGAACTCGCAGAAGCACTCTTAAATGCACCAGTGGTACAGATCACAGAAAACATGCTCTCACATAATGCTGAACAAGAGACTTTATTACCAGCAACATCTCTTTCCTTTTCCCCCTCAACTTTCTCTCAGGTTTCCAGTGCAGCCTGCCCTGGGAACCTCCTGCTTGGCTTCTTGCTGCTCCCCTGCAGCAGCAGCAGCCCATGGGCTCTCGCAGCTCAGGGCACCGGGCACACCAGTGACAGGCCTGGCAGCACTCTCTGCTGGGCTGAGTCTTGCAGGCCTCCCGCCACCCCTGCCTCAGATGCTCACTTGCCTTTATGATGGAGCCCCACACTGATTCTATACTGGTATCAGCCCTGCTGTTTCAGTACATTATTTCAACCAGCACCTAAAGTAATGCAAACCAGAACTCACCCCAGCCACCGCTTTTGTCAAAACAGCAGACAGGTTTTTTCACTACCTCCATGCAGCATGATGGAGGACCACCTCAGGAGCATGCTTTAGTTACAAATTCCCTTCCTTTCTTCCTGCTACAGAAAGAAGAGATCCAAAACGTGGCTGCACTCCTGGAAAGGGTGTTTGCTTTGGCAACCAGCCTGCAACACTCATCTGCAGAACCCAACAGGTAAAACCTCTGAGGTCAGCCTGCATTGGCACTGTACGAGGCCAAATACGTACAGCCCCTCACCAGCAGCTCTTGTACACAGAACAGACACTGTACAGCTGACACTCGTAACATCCTCCATTAGTGTTGCTTGCATTTTGATCTGGAGGAGGAAGCCTAAAATAGCCATGCAACATGCGATCATTTCTGAATGGGCTTGAAGTACAAAGTACATAGTAGGGAGAATCTAGCTTTTTGGTCATTCAAGTAGTTAAGATAACATTGACCGCTTGGAAGGACAGCTTACTTTAAAAAATAGGTTTATGTAACTATTGTACACTATGTATAAGTACAGGGTACATTTCTCTTCATCCTTCTCAACACAGACATACAAAATGTGCAGAGAAGAATATCTCCGAGATAGATACACCCTAAGGTTGTCAGATCCAGAAGGATGCTACTTATTTGTATCTTACAGCATACATATTCCATGCACACGTCTTTCTGAAGAAAGAAGTAGTTTTAAAGGAGAAAAAACAACCAAACAAGACCATTCAAGCCATGTGACAGTATAAACAGATCAGATAGACAGATAGACTGATAGACTGGTAGATCAGATAGACCGTTTCATGGAAGCTGAGCAGAACCACAGGATCTTTACCTTTTCCTCTCTTATTGTAAGCTTTTCCCTGCTGTTTCTGCAGGATTATGCTGCCTGATTCACTAGCCTGTAATATTTTTAGCCTAGAAATACTGCATACATTCATTAAAAAGGTAGCATATAGGATATCAATGGGAGTTGCTTTAAGATTCAGTTGATATTTTCTTTTTCCACTTTTGTTCAGTTTCAGGAGAGACACCTTCTAAAACTGTTACCATTTGATGCTTCTCTCATTTTCCCAATAATCCATAAACCTGGTTGTGTTTCCCCCTGCACCACCTGTAAATGCTACCACCTCCTCTTTCCCATTACTGTCCCCCTTCTCTTTTGTCAATTTCACTTAATCAGACAGAGAAGCATGTGGTTCTCTAGATGATAACTCTTAACTATCCATTTTGCCCCAGAATTTATTCTTTTTTTTTTTTTCCCCCCACTCTTTGAAAACTTTACATATTTGTGTTGGGAGACACTCATGCCTTTGTTTTGTTACCTACCAAGTGTCACCATTTTTACCTTCGTATCCCAGTGCTTTTTCCTTCTGCCTCCCTGTTGCAGCACTGAGATCCCTTACTCAGTGCAGTGCCAGATGTTGCACTCCAGCCTCCTCAGCTGTGTGGTTAGACTCGGGGTTGGAAGGCAACTGCAGGTAGGCTGCAGGTGCTAGGTACACTGCAGAAGAGAGGATCCCGGGATAGGTACATCCTCTTTAGTTCGTGCCTGAACAGGCTCTGCCCCAGCTCTTTAGAGAGAGGGGCTGTATGCACCACTGCTTCTGAGAACAAGGAGTCAAACCCTGAAGCCTTTAGGAGTTATATTGTGGGCACTAAGTGCTGACTGTAACAAAGACAAACAAAAGCTGAACATGAGAAGGTAGATTACCCTTTACTAGGACATGCACTATGATTTCAGTGAGGCTATATTTTGCTTTCCTCTCCTTCCATTTGACTCACCTGCTGAGGAGGTGCAGGAGCTGCCTCTCCCTTAGCTGGCGTCTATACTAAATGGGTTACAGCTGCTACTAATTTCATTTAAGGCTTAACCCCTTGATGACAGAAGCCATGACTTGTGCTCAAGAGTTTGATGAGTCCTAGCTGGTATTTGCACATGGTATTTCTGTAGCTGTTTTATACAGCAAGGAACATATTTTTAGCTTAAGAAGTGTGACATGATCTTTCATTGCCAACATAAATGAGCTGATACTAACATGGTTAAGGTGGGCATTTATAAGTGTGTCAACAAGAGGGAAAACCTCACATACATTAAGGAAGACAGAGACAAAATCAACACTGGCTCAGGAGTGGCAAGAAAAGCAACTTTAAGTTCACATTTAAAAAAAAAAAAAAAGANAAAAAAAAAAAAGAAAAGAAAAAGGCTCATAACATCAGTGAATGGAAAAGAGCTAAATGAACTATTGATAATGAGAAGCAAACCCAGTGCTGGGGATCATGAGTTTATGCAAATCTGTTATTACTGCAAATTGGCATCCTAAGACCCCGATCATACAACACTTGCACATATGCTTAACTTATGTACATGAGCAGTCTCATTAACGCCGAAGACTTAGTCGTGCATAAAACTGAGCAAATCCATGAGTGTTTGTAAGACTGGGATTTAAACACAAGGGATAGAAAACAAATTTACTGTATCATCAACAATTATTTCTGAAACCCATCAGAAACTAAGGTGGTGCCAGAAGTCTGTTTAGTGTAGAAACATTCAAAGAGCGAGAGGAGTGGGATTTTGGAGATTGGTGCCTTTAACTCAATCTATTAGGCCCAATAATAGTGGGCCAAACACAGGAGGAAAACATCCCTGCTCAGATTAAAATATAACTGATTATCGGTATTGGAGACATAGTATTTGCCATCACAATTTACAAGATAAACTGGATTGCCTCTTAAAAACACAAATTTCAAAGTTAGTTATTCTAAAGAACTGCTTATAATCAACTTAGATTTGACTAAATTATTCAGCAGTACATCACGAAGTCTTACAAAATTAATTTAAATGGTGTTAGGTTTATGTGGACTCAGAGCTGACTGCAGCATTTATATAAATAGTTACAATAAATACAAAGGCTTACATTAGAGGAAGGTGCCTATTGTGCTGCAGTGAAGACTGATGGCTAGTCTTAGAGCTAGTTTTAATTAGAATATTCAGCAATGCTTCAGAAAACAGAAGAGCTCCCTTATGTTACTTGATGAAAATATGCTATTTCCTTGGAAATCTGAAAGAATAAATACAACAAAATTTGAGCACTTACCAGCAAGAAAAGAAAAACCAAAGAGCTGTAAACCAATATCTGTAGAAGTGAATCTTCTGCCAAATTTAAAGGGATAGCTCTCGAAAAGGAATTCTGAGAAAAGTACAACCCTGCACTGGGAAGATGTAAAAATAAGTCCTCTACAAAAAGAAACATCTTGTTATCACAAATAGAATAAATAAAAAGTAATATTTGTTTCATTATAATTTCTGTATGCTTTTTAAGGCGTGCACGTTTCTTGTTTTGTTTTCGGTTTTCTCCCAGTTTGAAAAAAGTAGTACATTCCCAGCATTCAGTTTTACCGCTACTTTTTGTTGTGTGGGTTGTGTTGTGGTGTTTTGTTTTTTTTTTTTCCCCATGCTTTCTGTTCTTTTCACCGAGTAGGATTGCTGCTGTCAATTTTGCTGTGTAACAGTAAAGTTGATTGAATTATGGTACCTTCCGTCAGTCACGTCTCGCAGCTTGTTTTGAAGCAGCAGTTCCAGGGCCTCTGGTCTGTACGTGTGGCCACGTATTTAACTCCTCGTGAAGTGGTTGCAAGTGCTCTTGGTTCTCCATAGGGTTTTTTTGGGAGGGTTGTAATGGGAATACAGGGTCTGGAAAAGGCAGTAGGGTCTTTGAGGCACTGCAGTCTATCTGGACAGCCTGTTCAAAGCAATGGCCATGAGAGCTGAGCTGGCAGGACACCAGGCAACTTGTGAAAATGCTTTAGCACATTTGCACTTGACATTTTGATTGTGGTTAAATGGAGTATTGGTGCATTGATGACCAGCGGTTTTCAAACCTGCATCCATCTTAAAAGCTTAATTTTCTATAAAAATAGCTTTGGTGAGGTAGCATCTTCACTTCCGTGAACTCACAGCACAGAAATGCTGCATGTCTGGAATGTATGAGAACAAAGCGAAAAGTGTAACACAGGCTGGAGCAGGTTGTGGGCCAGGAACCCTCCTCCCACTGGCTCTTTTCCTGAAGGCAGGTTTTAACTTTCTTCATGGGTTAAGTTTTGTCTTATTCATCTCATCTATACAGGCTTTAAAGCAGGAGGTAGGGCTTCTCCTGTGACTGGCATCTGGCAAGAGTGTGATTCTGAACTGGACTTTAAGGGAACATCATGACAAAGATATAAAAAGTGGTATTATTGGTGAGAAAACTGATGCTGGAGATGTAGCAGCCAGAGGAATCAGCCCCGCAAATATTTCTTCATTCTGCCTGGTGTCACCGTGTGCAACATTGCTTTATATGGCTGGTCAATAAGTCGCACAGTTTGCAAATTCCTGACTTTGGGGTACCACCATGTTCTGAGCTGAAGGACTGCGACAACTGGAGAGTGGAGGAAAGGCTGAAATAAATGTGAAAAGTGTTTATGGTGTTTTCTGCTTCATTCCAGTAGGTAAAGAGCACAGACGATCTGCTCATCAGCACAGCTCTGGCAGACCGAACCTCCCAAAGGCTGTGATAATAATTAACTCCTAAATGTTGCGGTTTCTTTGAAACACACTTCCAATTCTTTGAGGAAATAATTATTTCAGAATAAACCAGTTTTGCTTAATCCAGGCCTTATTTATTATATTCTGAAGCACACCTTGAAATGCAACACTGAACACAAATTTCTCTTTGATTGGTTTAATGGAAACAATTTCTCCCTTCAGCAAGCACTTGCTTTCTGAGAGAAACCTTAACATTTTACTTTTTATCTGTCTTGTCAATCATTGATTTTTTCTTTTTCCTGTTGGCCCCACCTGGAGATGTCATATACGTCTCAAAAGCATGTAATCTGAAAAGATGCCGAACAACATTTTTATTTTTCAAACCAGTCGACTAGTTACCAGTTGCTCTGACAACTATGTCACACAAATTTATTTTTGGAAAAACAGTTTGTTCAGCTGATGCACAGCACTTGAGTGTAAATTTGCTTAACAAAATAGTAACTAGTGCCCAACTGTTATTTTTCTGATTTCATATCATAAAGTCATGGAACAATTCAGGCTGGGAGGGACCTCAGAGGATCAACTCATCCACCTTCCTGCTCAAAGTAGGGTCAGGTATGAGATCAGGTTGCTGTGGGCTTTAGGAACCTCCAAAGATTTTAACACAACTGCACAACCTCTCTGGGCAACCTTGTCCAACACCTGACTATGCTCATGGTGAAAAGGTTTTTCCTCCTATCTTTCTGAAACCTCTCTTTTTTTTTCAGTTTATGTCCACTGTATCTCCTCCTCCCTCTGCTGGGTTGGGGCTCATGTTACTATGGGCTGCGAAAAATAAACCCTTTTTATTTCTCATTGGTATTTCTGTATGAATTAGGGATGACAATTACAATATCCTTTAGGTTCTAAGACAATGAATGTAAACAAAATTTTTCTACTCCTTACGTGCTGTATTAAAAGATGAAAACTCATCCTTGCATGTAAGGAAAACAGTTTCAATGAAGATCTGACCCAGAGACTGGAGAGCACGGTTTTCCTATAAAAGATGTGCTTTCATTAAGAAGACTATTGTAACCTAAACAGTTTATGATATATTTTCTTTCCAAGGAACTTTTTCAATTTCACTGAGCATGCTGAAGTCATTATATAGTTACTAGAGATGCTTCTTTGTGCAGACAGACTTACTATACGTTACATTTCTGCAGGAGATTAAAAATGATGTATTAGTAGATATCCTTCTAAAAATACTCTTGTAAGTAATATGGATCTGCGTCTTCCCAAACAAAGCAGAATATACACAACAGCAAAATAAATACAGAAAACAATTCAGAGCAAATAATATAAAACCATGAGAACTTTTACCACTGTATTTATTTAAATGAAGGGAAATGTCAAAATGTGAAAGCTAAGCACTTCAGTTTATTCACATAACGTACATTCAAAGGACTGAGAATTTTTTTTTCAGAAAAAAAAGACTCATTTTGTGGTTTCCAAAATTTTGACAAAGACATGGAATATACTTAATGAAGCATGTCAATGCAGTGCATACAACGAAAGGCTTGTGTATCCCCAAAAAAGAAAAGATAAAAACCAAATAGATTTGACCATTAAAAAAAAGTTTCCTTTACTATAAATAAAATTCAGAGCAGTGCTTTATTTTAATAGACAGTGCAACAGTGGGATTTGTTAACAACAACCTATTTACAGTGCCTCACTGCTAAAAATAATGGACTTCATCTGAGATCTTAGACACTTCCTGAGAAGGCAACGTGGACTGAGGACTGCTCAGCACTTCACATAAGCTAGGTGCTAAAAGGGTGAAATTAAAGCATAATTTTCAAATAAGCAAGATGGCAAAGGTGGAACTGCCGATGCATCATGTTTGTGTCCTGATCCAGCAAAACTTGCACTTCAAGTACTCCCTTTGATTTCAGCAGATCTATGTATGCTCCTATGGTTAAATGCAGGGTGTTTCAAAACCTAGAGCCTCAGAGGAAGACAACTGCTTGACTCAAAGATGCTATGAGAAAACTGCTGTAATTACAATTTTATGTGGTATGGAGGCATATGACCTTGAATTTAAATTTGTGTTCTTCTGTATGGGTAATTTCTATCACTTTATTTTAATTTCGTCCTACAAGGTCTGGATTCCAATTATCTCTATCAAGTGACAAACTCGTGAAAGCATCTCCTTCCCAGAGCCTCCAAAATCATAGTGCCAGTTTAGCAGATCTCAGTCTTTTTGTCAATTAAATAAAACAAGAACTAGATCTTTTTCAAAGTATTCACAAAATAATCTTCCACTTATAAAATGGCTGTCCCAGCATTCTTGTATCAGATCTGACCTCAGCTCTTTAGATCTAAACAGTTCTCTGAAAGTTATAAAAATAAAGAATTGATTAATATACAAATATATATTTCAGTGATAAGAGAATAATATTAAACAAATTCCTTTTTTAATCTAGTTTAAATTAAAATAAATGTTTTCAAAAGTCTGGGCTGAAGCAGATCTTTATCTATTGACTCTTTAATGGAACCCGTTCCCTGCAGATGGCCACATACAACTTAATATAAGAAGCTCATTACTACAAAAAGACAGTGAACATGTTCCCACTAGCAAAGCTATTCATAAAATCTGCTGTGCCAGTTGGTTTTTGGTATCTTGCTTTCAAGAAGTGCAGCTATTTCTAATATTAGAAGCAAACCCTAAGTAATGAAAAGTCTTGAGCTTCTTTAGTAATTTACTTCTTTCCCTGCTCTTCATTAATATTTGGTTTGCAATAATCCAGTTTGGTTTGTATACTGTTTGTATACAGCATAATATAAACGCTCTGAATGAATGCACACATATGTAGAAAACAGTCAGTGATTGAGTTAAAAGACCTGGCTGCTCACTGGGTCATTTCATACTTTCACAATACCACATTTTTCTGTAATATCCATGACAATATCATCCAGGTTGTTCTCTTCTTCCACTGAGATGCTCACGCATGTTTTCCTTCCATTTATCGCAAGCAGCCGAAACAGCAAGGAACATTTTTGAACAACCTGTAATACTCTTCCTGAATCTGAAATAAAAATATTGAATTCAAATATTAAATAGATTTATTAATAGATCTATAAGTCTTTAAACTAATTTTGCGTTGTTCCTGTCACTAGATGTTTTAAGATGGGGCTGCTTTTGACTTTAGGAGAGAATACTGAAGAATGTACCATGTCAAGATAGTGTGGGTGAATCCTGCTGCCAGCTGGAGAGACTGGAAGTGAGCTTGGTTGTACACATTGCTTTATTTCATCAGGTTAATGACACTATAACTAGTTTTAAAATTTTAAAAAATGTTTTTCCATGTCTCATATGTTGGTTTTAAACCCGGCAGGAAATACATGAGAAGGTAAAAATTGGTTAGAGATTCTGTCTCCACTGAAGGCAACAGCAAGATTTTCCCCTCTTCTCTTCTCTTGCCCATCAATGGCACAATAATTTCCTTCCTTGCTCTGATGAAATATTTGCACCACAACCCCACTCCAGGGCTGGGCACCTGC
>VWYH01009029.1:0-31055 GCA_013399365.1 Pampusana beccarii
AATTCCTAATATTCTGTGATTCTCTGACTTCACAGACTACTGTCTTGAAAGGAAAATACCATGCCACAATCAGAACGAACTTCACATAGGTGGACTCTCTCTGTTCTTGGGTTAGGAGTTATGTAAACCTCTTTGGTCATAAACCTCTTAGGAAAATAGAATATTCAGTTTTAATACAGCAGCAGAAAAGCAACCTGTAAGATTAAGAGAGAGGAGAGAGAGAATAGAGAGAGGAGGATCAAGGTGAAGAAGCAAGAAAAGTGAAAAGGGCAGAGAAAAGTAAAGTGAAGACTATGGCGTCTTTCAGCCTTCTGATTTTTTTTTTTCTTTTTTCCTTTTTAAAAATATTTCTGAAGTAAAATGTAAAAAATTGTTGATTCTGAACTCAAGTTGCATACATACCTTAATATATAACTTTCAGCATAATACTGTGAGAAATGTGTTATGGTTAAGCTTCTGTTGAATAGATGGGTTTGTGTCGTATTTTTCATACAACCATGAACATATTCTTTGCATTCCAAACATTTTGACAGTTACTGTTTTTTCTTTGTTTTCAAAGAACAGCTTGAATTTATAAAATACTAATTTAACTTGAAATTTAAGTGTTGCATTATTATTTTTTTATCATGCAAAAGAGCCTGTTCCACTGCAGAAAATGTACTACTAAAAATATTTGTTATAAAAATAATATTGCCTTCTTTGTAGAGAAATATAATTTTCCTTTTATTTTATGTTACTTTTGCTTTGTTTTTAAGAGATGAGGCAGGAAGACCAGGATACCATGAGTCGTTATATGATGCTCTTCAATCTTTACGAGATAAGGAATTCTCTGCTTTTTATGACAGTCTGAAAGATGCCAGGTAACTGTGTGCAAATATTCTGCTGTTAGAGAGAGAGATGAAGAGTGTGGGGGTCTTTGTAGTAGCAAGTTACGTATAAAAGACTATTATGGGGTTCTATGTGCTTAAATATAGACTCACGCATATAATAAAATGAATTATTCTGAACTGCAATTTAATTTCTAAGTTTTTTAACTTGAATTTTTCTTTTGTGCATATACAATTTGTGTGCTAATTGAATGTACATTTCCTGTGGTATACACCCCTTGCTTTGCTGTCCTTTTCAGTGGATTTGAATGCTGACTGCTCTTCTATCGCTGAGCTATCACAAAGGCTTTGGAGTTTATATATGCTTACCGTGATTTTGTTTAATTGACAAACTTAATTTTTTGAACTTTAATGGCAATACAAAATAATTCCGAAGTGAATAGTTTTGCTGTTTAAATTCTTTTCACTGTGTGGAAATTATGTTATGGATGTTTGGAATTCCTTGTGGATATTTAAAAAAGTAATTACTATTTCTCTTTTAAATCCATAGAGTGAATGAAGTAGAAGAGCTGTGCAAAGGCAGTCTTGAGTCTGTTTATTCGTTATATCCAACTCTTTGCAGACTACAGCTAATTGGAGAGTTGGAAAATATAGGTCAGCTGTTCTCCAGGTATTTGTTTAAGCTTGTTTCCTATTCCTTTCTCAGCTTTCAGGGTTTTTGGTAATCAAGTCTAGCACAAAAATAAAATTGTCTCAACAAATGCTATTCATTAAAATCTCAAACTTCATCTTAAAAAATGATACGGATTTTATCTTTACTATGTGAAGACAAATCTAGATTCTCTATATCCAGACTGGATTTATTCATGGTCTTATTTTAATTATTTGATATTACGCCAATATTGCGTTTTAAATAATTGTTTCCTTTCCTTTGTTTTGTGATCCCTGACTTACTCCGAGGTAGCAGTCATCTCTCCTAACCTTTGATTTACTAAAGTAAATCATCCTCTCCTAGTTTCCTTTCTAAAAATGTTCTCAATTGAATCACACCCATAGATCTGTTGAAGGTTGATTCAGTTTGAATCAACCTTCAACAGTTTGAATCTTCATGGACTGCTATTACCATCAGTATTCTACCTGAATTCTTAACATTGGGTTTTAATCACAGGAAGATGTTTCTCTCTGTAGTGCTATTAACATTGAATTTTTTCTGCTATATTTGTATCGGTTTGGTAGCTTACAGTCGTCTTACAGTCATTTAGCATATCCAGGACCTTATGGACTGTTGCTGGTTGTAGTTAATGAATCACCTAAGAAAATAATACAAATAATGCCAACCTACACAGCTGCAATGTCACAGTTTGGCATTTATTCTTATATTAATCCATAATCCTATATATTCTGTAGTCCTATTAATCCTATATAATAAAATAGGAATTTTGGTCTCTGATCTTTTAAGTAGCCCTATGTTTGAATGTAATTCCCTTTGCTGACTTTAACGCAACAGTTTTTGATGCCTAATCAGGAATGTTTGCCGCAGAGTTGTTCACCTCACTAATGCTGATCCCTTGATCTTCATGTGTGTTAAAACTGGAAGCCTGCTGGTTTATTCTGCATATTAATCATTGTAGGATTTTACGGACTGTTTCCTGGTTTTCAGCTGTAGATTGTGAACTACCTCTGTATTTTACTTTTGTTACTCATCTTGCATTTCACTAATATTTAGTGAGAATTAATAACAGGTCTTTTTTCTTTTGGTAACAACTGCAGATCTGTTACTCCACAACAGCTGAATGATATTTATTTGAAATGGCAGAGGCAGTCTCAGCTTCTCAAGGACAGTGACTTCTGTTTCCAGGAACCTGTAATGGCTTTGCGTACTGTAATTTTGGAGATCTTGCTTGAAAAAGAGAATGAAAACATCAAAAGAGAATGTATTAAAGATATCCTGACCAAACATCTAGTGGAGCTCTCTAAACTTGCAAGAACTGCTAAAAATACACAGGTAACAAATTCTACGGAAGATCAGTGACAGATGTCTAGTTTTCTAAGTTTGTAAAATACCTTCGTTTTTTAACAGTACTAAAGATTAGCTGTATTCTACGTTTATTCAATTAATTAGTTTGGTACTTAAACTACATAGAATTTATTCATAAATTGTAATTATGGGCATGTTTTCTGATTTTTTTTTCATAACTGTAAGCTACTCTATGAGGTAGATAGCATTAAAATGAAATTTTCAGTGAAGAATGCTCTTATAGTTCTGTTACTTTATTTTGGTGCAGTTTTATATATCCAGCCTTCACTTGCATCACACTGTTGTAGTGTTCCAGAGTAAAGCTGCCGAAAGAACTCTCTCGCGTCTGTATATTTACCATTGTCTTCAAGGTTTTTATACCCTCAAGGCACCATTGCACTGTGGTAAATCTCCCTCTCTGAATGACTTAATGGGATTTGCAGTATCAGTGGTTTCTGCAGCTGTAATGCTTTTTAAGGTCCAGAGTCAGCCTTGGCTTGTTCTGGGTAGTGCATCTGGAGGAGTAACTCAACCAGAATTTATGGAGCAACAGTAGCCTCCAGGAACCACTGCAGATGATAGTTCTAGCTAAATGTAAAACCTCCAAAGATGTTTGACACTTCACATATGTGAAACTATATTAAATTTGGATTTCAGGAAGGTTCTAACTCCTTTTGTGAGTAATGATGAAATCAGTTGAACAGCTATCTTTGATTTCATAAATTTGTGGAGTTTACTCAGTGCCTCTAGCTGCTTGGGAAAATTCTTCAGATTTTTTTATCTCATACCTGCCCAGGTGCTGACACTGGTGATGAGTGTCTGGAAGAGCCTCAACTGCTTTTTAGTTACAGAAGATTAAAAGTGGGCCACTACCTTTGGGGAGGATTAGAAGGTTCTGAAAGATTGAGCCACTGTGTCCCTGAAAACACTGTTGTTCCGGCCTCTTCAGTGTTGTAGGTCATGTGCAACTTCTGGGCTGTTCTTCTGGGCCTTACTAGTCTTTCAAACCATGGGATCATAACCCTTTGCTTTTGGTACACTAGTAATTGACAATACTGAGTGTCTGCATGTAGGAAAGTTTTTGAGGCAACACTCTTTGCAACTAATAGCTTTTCTTCCTCTTTGGTTCCACTACCATCCATCAGGAGAAGGGAAAGAGGGGTGTACAGAGTCATCACACTGACCACTGATGGAAGTACCCAAACTTACATTGTCATTTACAAGCATTCTTACATTTAAATTGTGTACCTTGCCTATTTAAAAGTTTTATTGATTTGGTTATTGGTTGGATAAGTTGTTAAAATACACTTTAGTCTTGATCTTTGACGTTGTTAAAAGGATAGTTTGCTCTTTGTACTATCATAGTGATACTGGATTACTAAATAATGAGGATGTTACTTCTCTGATGATGTACGTGACAAGGTAGGCATGCAGCAGAATTAATGTATGATGGTGCTGTTTTTCTTACTATTTTTCTGAAGTCTCTTAGGATGTAATAATAATCACCAAGCTAAAATTAAAAATCCATTCTTTCAGTAGATACTGATTGTAGAATTTCTATACTTTATACCTTCGAGTAATTTAAAATGTTAAACATTGATACTTTATTTTGAGGTTTGTGAGGTTTAATTCCATCATATTTTTGTTGCAAATCAGGATTTTCTGCAAATATATAGAAAAATAACTTCATCTCTTTGCTGCAGATAAATTCTTAGCATTGAGTAGGCAAAATATGCTGTGCAGGTAGAGCTAATGAAGATGGACTTTAGAAACAAAACTTACTGTGAGATACATGTATATGACTTAAAGAATTGTTTATAATTTTTTTCAATTTCAGATTCCAGAAAGAGCTATGTTTCAGATTAAACAATACAATCCAGCAACATATGGAGTTTCTGAGTGGCAACTAGAAGAAGCTCAGGTTTTCTGGGCTAAAAAGGAAGAGAGTCTTGCACTGAATATTCTTAAAAGGATGATAAAAAAATTAGATGCAGATTTGTTTCAGGTATGTGTTATATAATGTATAAACCTATGGGAATTAAATTATTTAAGATCCTGTTTCCACTTTCTGAAGTTTTCCCTTGGTAGAAAATTAAAAGCCTGAAATCTGTTTGGTACTCTCAAAATGTCTGAAAGCAAAAAAATCTGTATTAGCAAATCTTTTCTGGGGTTTTCAAAGCGAGTCTGTTGTTGCTGTTCCTCTTTTGATTTTCGTGGTTGCTCCATGAATCAGTTGATGAGGGCATCCAAAAATTCAGTTCTTCTCTCACCTTCCAGTGTTATGTTCACCCTGTCCACGTAAAGAGGTTTTGTATATTCACAGCCTATGACATCCTTCAGTATTTCACAGTCAGTGTTGCCATCTTGATCGGATGTCTTTAATACGTACCCTATACTGAAACTATTTTGGAAACTTGTCCTGCTATACAGTTAAAGCTGAGCTTCCAATCTGGAGGCAAGGCCTTTGGAAACCTGTTCCATTATCTTCTCAGAACACTTTTTAACCGGGTTTCCATGTAGAGGTCTGAAAAATTTAATGGTCACACATAGTTACCGCAATTCCTGAATGTTTCCTACCGAGTATGGTATGGTACATCAGACTACATGGGAACATGAGAAAATAGGATTCTGGAAACATGCTGTGAATTTATTTGATTTTTATTACATGTTGCTGGTTTATTCTGCTTTTCATTGTTCAAAGTGTCGGGTATTTAAAAATATGTGCTCTCCTTTAGCATAGAATATGAATGTCATTTAAGGTTATTGACTACTGTAGATATGGATGGTAAATGACTCTGTAGATACGTTAAGTGTAATAGTCCTGAATAGTTGAATTAGATTAAAGGTTTAAAAGATTTATAAATTGCCTACTTCGTATGTAAAAAGCATTTTAATTTCATACTTCCCTCCTCTTTTTTTTTTATTTTCTTAAAACTTGCTTTTGTAAAGGTTGAGAATGATCCTCATCTGAAATTGATGTATACAGAGTGTCTGAGGCTATGTGGAACCTGGTTAGCAGAAACATGCTTGGAAAACCCTACAGTCATCATGCAGAAATACTTAGAAAAGGTGCATCCAGCCTTTGAGATATGCAATCTTTGAGATAATGCTATGCTAAAATATGTTGTTAAAATGTCAAGTAAATTTTACTCTTTTTTTCTTTTTTTTTTTACAATTTTCTTTACTTTTTTGGATTGAAAATGTGGTTTCTTATAAAAATATTATAGTTTCACCTAGTCTTGTATAACATGGTAATCTTATAAAATATTCAGAATATGGCTTTACAGAGTTCACAGTGAACTTCTGTGTAATATTGGCTTAAAAGGTCAGAGATAATGACTGCTAGTCCTGTTTCCCTTTCCTGTTCCACCCCATCCACATCCTCTCCTTCTCGGGACAGATCATTCACTTAACATTTTTTCAGTATGGGAGTTGTGTTTGCAACAGTCTCTTTCCAGATGCTGGAAAGGCTTGTACTTGTGTTTCAAAGTACTGTTTTTTTTTTTTTAAACTCTTAGTAATAGAAACATTTTTATTAGTATTTGCCTACTCTGCGTTTCTTTATTTCATGCTAATTTCTGAAACTCTACGAAGTTTCTCTTCTCTGTAACTCTCTTCGTGATTTTGTCACTCTGATGATTAAACTTTCACCTATAATTTCTTCTGGTTTTGTCACTTTTTGGTTTAGCTTTTATTTTTTTCTCACCATCTTATAAGGATGTAAAACTATTGTAAAAATTCATGCTTGGTTACTCTAAAAGATAGTTAGCTGTAGGAGACTCCTGTCTGGTTATTACCGCTGTTTCATACAGGATGGTCTTTTTGACTGTTTGCACTGAAACACACCTCAAAGATTAAATTCACTTAGGAGAAGAATATTCAGCCTGGTAGGTTTTATTTTATATGCATATATATCCCATTATAGGCAACCTTAAATAACCTGTTTGCACGGATGAACCTGCTTGAGCAGGGGAGTTGGACAAGATGACCTACAGAGGTCCCTTCCAACCTCAAACATTCTGTGTTTCTGTTTTAACAGAGTTTAATCAATTATTTTGCAGCACTATTAATCCAATTATCAGTCTTACCATTATTGTAACTTCCCTTTTAGGCTGTGGAAATTGCCACAAGCCACAGTGGAGACAGCAGCGACGAGTTGAAGAAAGGAAAGATGAAGGCTTTCCTGTCTTTGGCTCGTTTCTCAGATAATCAGTACCAGCGAATTGAGAATTACATGAAATCCTCGGAGTTTGAAAATAAGCAAGCGTTACTGAAGAAGGCCAAGGAGGAGATCGGCCTCATAAGGGAGCGCAGAGTTCAGACGAATAGGTGGGCCTTCCCATGCAGACGTGGTTGCTATGGAGCCATCAAAGGCTTCATCTTTACTGGTTCTGTGTCCCTCTGGGCAAGTAGTACAGAATGGCTCACATCTCTTCAGCTGAATTTTTCCTTCTTTTCACAAAATAGTGGCCAAATCTCTAGTGCTTATTGCAAATAAGTTTCTGAACTGTGCCTGAACATGGTCTAAGAGAGTGCAAGGTAATGTGGGCCAAAACTAAGCCAAAGAGTGTTACAACGGTTAAACAGTGTGCATGATCATGGGCTGAATTCACATATATTCCCTTTATCTGTTTAGTTTATTTGATAGAGAAAGTGTTACAGAGTAAAAAATAAATATTTGAGATTTTTTCTTCGTCACACATTTGGTGAAAATGTAGAATTCATCTTAATCCAGAACTCCTAAAGATTTTATAAGAGCAGTTGTAAGTGAGCAGAAAGAATTGAACTTCAGGAGTTGTAAGCTGAAGTCTTTAGACAGTGATCTGTACTGGATATTCACATTTATATCAGTACTGAGATGAAATAATGAAAGAAAGAAAGAAGACACTGACTGAAAATTTACTTAGAGGGTGGGTCTGTGTGAACATACACCAAAGAAATAGCTCCCACAGTTTGGTTTCTCAGTTGTTTCTTTTCCTGTACTTGTATATACAAAGAAAGTTTAACAAAAAGTTAAATTAGTAAGCAAGAGAAGTAGGGACAGCCTTGGTTGTAAGTTCATTAAGAGACAATTTGTTAAAAAATGTCTGTTCACATAGATACACAGTGAAGGTTCAGCGAGAACTTGAACTGGATGAATGTGCCATCCAAGCCCTCACTGAGGATCGTAAACGTTTCTTGTGTAAAGCTGTGGAGAACTACATCAGCTGTTTACTGAGTGGAGAAGAACATAATATGTGGATCTTCCGACTCTGTTCCCTGTGGCTTGAAAATTCTGGAGTTGATAGAGTCAATGAAATGATGAAGGTAAATGTCTGCTATGGCTTTTCCTTGTTATGTTTTGACATTAAATTATCCATCTTCTCTTCCTGTGTTCCTAGAAGATGAGTTATAGTGCTGTGCAGTATGTTTTCCTAGATATCTCCTTAACTTTTCCATCAAAACTTGCTTTTTTCAGTCATCATTGCTCATCAGTTAGTTTTTCATCAGTGAGAGTTGTCATTCTCAATGCATTTTAATTTAACTTAATTCAATTTAGCATTTTAGTTTGACAGGTCTGTATGATTAAGCATGCCTCATGATCTTTCACTGTTGTCACCTTGTTCTTTACGTACCTTGGATACTACCCATCTTCAACATCCTTTAGTGCATTATTCAGTGTATATTATGTTTACTTCTGGGTGACAGGATGTGGTTTTAGATTGTCTCTATAACATAGTTACCAGGCACCAGTAGAGTTCGCATTCTCAGGCTGCTTCTGTCATTTCTGGGATCATGCAGGAAATCTGTTGATTCTTACCTGAATGGTCTTTTTATGATGGAGATCTGTTTAATTTAATTATTCGTGTTATAATTAATTTTGAAAAACAGTAAGTGTTCCTTTACTTATATTTTTAACTCGCAGTTGTTTCTTGTTTAAAACTAGATTATATTTTTTTGTTGTTAGGATTGTGTCTCAACACAAAGAGTCTAGAAATGGATTCTGAATCAATATCACTAAGCTCAGTTCTGTTAGAATAGAAAACAGTTTTCTTATGAAGGATTTGTAGCATTCAGGAGACATGGAGCCAGATGACCTGATACTCACTGGATTGCCATTTGATCACACAGCAATGATTACTCTCAGTTTTAAAAAACAAAATTCTATCCCTTACCTGGTATTTTATGATTACAATTATTTTTGGTGTTTAGTATAGCTTTCTAACTGAATTTTCGCTACTACAGGAAAATGCAGAGAAGATCCCTTCATACAAGTTTTTGCCTCTGATGTACCAGTTGGCTGCTCGGATGGGAACCAAGATGATGGGTGGTTTCAGATTTCATGAAGTTCTGAATAAAGTAATTTATGCTTTTTGTATCTGAAGATATTCTTTTTTTTGCTTAGTAGTGCATGCTTCTAAACAATATCTATCTTTCATTGTGCAGTTATAGCTAAAAGTTATATAGGTGATAAAGGTGTATTAAAAAAGAATTATGCAAAATAAGTATAGTGAGGGGAGAGGATCTGGGACTTTTTACCTTTCTACTTAGTTGATTTTCTTGTTGTGTCAGAATAGTCTTATGCAGGTATAGGAATATACTTTGAGCATATTTTAGTTGTGGAAATACCGTCTAAGTATTACTTTTTATTTCTTATTAGAAACCTTAGAAGTTCAAGAGAATTAATAATGTTAATTAAGTTTTTTTTCTTCTGTACAGTTTTTAATAATGGGATCTTTTTGTTTTCCTTGACAGCTAATGTCTAGAATTTCACTGGATCATCCGCATCATGCTTTGTTTATAATATTAGCTTTGGCAAATGCTAACAAAGATGAACTCCTCACAAAACCAGATGCAAAAAGAAGAAATAATTTAATTAAAAATGCCCCGAAAGAAATCTCCCAGCTCGATGTGGTGACTACAAAAATTTCTATTCTATTAATCACATTCGGTCTTCATTAATTTCATTTTGTTTTATATATATATATATATAGGGGTATTTTAGTGTACAAGTCATCAGCTGATTTTTGTTAAGAAAGAGTTGGAGGAAAAAAGTACTTTTAATAATAAAAAACCCCTTCCTTTTATGCACACTTTGGTAATTATTACTGGAAGAAGTAATTATGAGTTTGAACAAAACATGGTTGTTTCCTGCAACAAATAGCCCCAGCATTGCAAAGAGTTTTGTGATAGATGTCCTTGACGTGTGGTTCTGTAAAAGGCATTTTAGATTCAACAAAGACTTGAGTGGGTTCGTTGTTAAAAGTACATACTGAATTACTTTTTCTGCTTTGAATGATACCATCTGTTTTGGAATCATCTCATATCTAGATTGATGCCTCCTCTTTCCCCCACCACTATAGGCCTGACCCGGTTGTTTCTCATTACCCTCTTTCCCACCTCCCACCCTCTGCCCCCCGATGTATTTTTCAGCACTTCTTTTGGGGGGGGGAGCTTTTTTTCACCTTTTTCTGAGATTTGTAGTTCTTTTGTGGTCCCACTTGTAGGAGTAGGATTATGCTAGACTCAGCTAAGTCTCAGAGTTAGGCACAGACGGGACACATGGTCAGAGTTTTGCCTTTTGCACACAGGCATTTTCTTCAGTTGGGAGGAAATGAGGGAAGCAGGAAGGTGGTGGAAGAACATCCAGAACTGCCTGTCCATTTTTCTGGAAAATTTTTGTAGGTTTTTTTGCACTTTGCCTGGACAGATTTGCTCCGTCTCCATCCCCAGGAATATTTTACTGTATTCATTATCTCAGATTAGACAACACAGGACTTTTCTTCAGAGTATTTCTGTTTATATCACAAAGGACTGTCTATTATTGCAACTTTCTCTGTTTTCGTCGGATTTGTCTCCTTTGTACTTATCTGACTGCATGTTATGGTGCATCATTCACCTTACAAGGTGTAGTATGCAAGATCTGATATTTGTGTTCCACTGGGGTTTTTTAGGACAGAATGGAGGCTGCTCACAATATAATCAATATCGTAAGAAAAAAGAGAGCTCATATGGTTCGAGACGTTGAAGCGCTTTGTGATGCTTACATCACTTTAGCGAATCTGGATGCTACTCCATGGAAAACTCAAAGAAGTAAGTCTTGGGAAAATTATTTCTCTTTTTAATAGTGGAGATATATTTTGCTTTCTTGGATTACAATGTAGATTTCTAGATATTGATATTTAGTCAAAGGGGATACTGTGCTAGCACTGTGCCCAGTTTTTGATAAACGTAGAACTTAGTCTGGATTAAAAGTCATAGGAATTACTTGTATTGAAAGGTTCAGACTTTCTGAGTATGAAACACCAGAAAACTCCAGTTGTCCTGTGGTCATCTTCATCAGCTCAACAGAAGCATGCAGTAAGGTTTAGGGTTGCAAAATTAATGAAAGGTGCTTTTTGTGAACTTTGATGTATGTTTATAGTTCTGAATTTTAAAATATTAATTCCTTTTAATTACAGAAGGCATAAGGATTCCAGCTGACCAGCCAATTACTAAACTGAAGAACCTGAAGGATGTTGTTGTTCCTACCATGGAGATTAAGGTGACTGAAGTTGAAACAAATATACTCTATAATATCAAATCTTAGAATCAACTTCAAACATTTATAGTGGCAGTCAGGGCATTTATCTCTTGATCAGATTCCCACGTTCTTTACAGGTCAGCCTGCCAGGGGTACTTTCCTGTCAGGAGGGAGACACAGTGTGAAATGCTTTCCTTAGGCTTTAGAAGACCTTGACTCCAGATCTTAAATTTGCAGGGTAGTGGCTTATCATATGAAGGTGGTTTTGCCGCTGTTACCGCTGTCCAGTCTTTTGTTATCAGCTATTTGAAGCACGTGGGGGATCTTGTTTTGTAGGTGCTAGCTCAGAGCTTCAGGGAGGTGCTTAGATCCAGAAAGTTGTGAGAATTAATTAAACACCTCTTCGGCTGTTCCTGAATGGCCACCTCATATGTTTTTACCATTCAGTAGTGGAGAATGATCCATTCCCGTTAGCATAAGCCGTGGTTTCGAGGGGTGCATGGGCACTTGGATGCCACATGCTCTTCCTAGGAAACGTACCGATGTCAGGAGTGTAGAGTTGCCTTTTGGGCCAGCCACCTAAAATTTACATGTTACGAAGCCAGACTTCCCTATGTTGAAGTGCCTCAGGCTATGTCTGTAAATCTAAATGAAATAAGCCGAAGGACATTATGCTGTCTGACTTCAGAGGCCAGAAATTGCTGCCTGTGCTAAAGAGCAATTGTTTGGAGGGTTCCTGTTGGCCCCAGGTGTTGCTGCTTTGTACGACTCGACTATCCTTTGCTTTGCCTTTCTTCTCCAGTGCAAACTATCTGAAATAGCTGGAGGTGTGTGGTGTGAACACCTGGGTGGTATTTCCTTACAGCTACCTGAGCAGGGCTGCTTTGTGGCGTGAGGATCTGGAGGATGGCTGAGGATGCAGATCCTGTAGCTTGCAACAGTTTTAAGATTGTAGATTGGGTCCTTTTGCAGCCTAATGTCCCCCAGCTGTACATGAATATTTTCTTGAGAGAATGCTGGGTGGGATGGGCTGGAATTGTGTCAGAGCTTGTTTGGTGAAGTCTGCAGCACCAGATCCCCTCTCCCAGGGAGGGGAACACAGAGGAATCCAACCCACTCCTTTGTTCAGCATGTTTCTGTAGCCTTTGTGAGGGTTATCCTTGTAGATGATAGAATGCTTATATTAATATTTAGCCCATAGTCTGCTAATGAGGCTTGCAAACAACTTGTTACTACTTTTTCTGAATCAAATTGAGGTAATATTTATATTAATTTAAAACTAATTTATAATTTCAGGTGGATCCTACAGGACGATATGAGAATTTGGTGACAATTATGTCTTTTAAGCCAGAATTTCGGTTAGCAGGAGGCATGAATCTGCCTAAAATAATCGATTGCATAGGATCAGATGGTAAAGAAAGGAGGCAGCTGGTTAAGGTGGGTTCTGTCAGTTGTGATGACATCTCAGAGATTTGGCATGCTAGAATGTTTTAAGTTGTCGTGTTAGTTTCCTCATATATCACTTCTGTACCATGAGCATATGTGTCATACCATGTGTCAGTTTTCGCAGTTCAGGAATGCTTTAATAAAGGAAATAACTAATAATGAGTAACAAATAATAGTATGTAAAGAATAATAAGTAATAATATTAAATATTTTTAAATTATTTTTCAACAATGCATGTAATATATGGTAGCCTACCTGACAAGTACCAGGCCTGCACCTTGCATGGTCATGTCTCATCTAGTGACCTGGAGTGTACAGCTTATAAAAGTCATCAACATTTTGTGTTAAATACCTCCTTTTTTCTTTCTTCCCTGTATAAAAAGAGTTACTATTCAGAGACAATCAAAAACATGCACATAGAAATACCAGCCTGTAAAAACCATGTATTTCTCTTTAAATTCAATTGATTTCATTCTGTCTGTCTTTGAATGTAACATTCAGCAGCTGCTGGAAGAGCTCTGTTTTGCTGTTAAGTATGGGGTAGATTTCAAAGTTTTAAAGAGAAGCGTGGGTCGCTAGATCTGCATCCAGTAATCAGATCTGCCTCCAGTAATCAGAACTGCAGCACCAACTGATGCTGCTTCAGCTGGGTGCTGCGTTGCTAAATATGGTGAATTTTTTCAAAGGTGCCATAAGACATTTAGGTTGATTGAAACCTCGATCAAATAACATTTGTCAAAAAAAGGAAGAAAAGGGTGATGTTTTAAGTTAATGGTCGTTCTGCTTAATCAGCTGAGCACTATTAGAAAACCAAGTATAGAGAAAAAACAATTGAGAATTACATTTTATTACAGGTGATTATTGTGAAAGAGTAACTTGTGTTTTCCGCAGTTTTTTAAAATAATTTTTTTTAAGTTGCTGAACAAAAAGTTGGATGCTGCAAAGTGTTCTTTAACTGCTTTTTCTGTTTGTGCTAAAGGGGCGTGATGACCTGAGACAAGATGCTGTTATGCAGCAGGTTTTCCAGATGTGCAATACATTGCTCCAGCAAAACACTGAAACACGAAAGAGAAAATTAACAATCCGAAGATACAAGGTAATCCTGAACAGCTGCTGCAGCAGAGGAATAAATGCTACAGATAAAGCCTATTTTCCCATTCTCCTCTTTTTAACCTAAAGACAATATGAAAAAGTATTTATTTATGTTTTATTAAAATAGTGACTGCTCCTTAAGGTATGTACTAAACAATTAATGCAATGTCATAATTACAAGTATTACAATTGGATTTTTTCCAAATCCTTAAAAAAAAGGATGAACTTATAATTGAAAATAAATTAAGTCATGCACTGTCCTTGAATTGTAAGTTGCTAGTCATTAAACTTGAGCATACAAGTTTCTTTATGAATTATCTTTTTTTTTTAGTCTTGTGATATTCCTTAATTAATTAGTAATTAATTTTAATCTTGCAGTATTCCTTACAGTTGAATCCGGAAGTCCCATCTAGGGTTTGTTCATGCAGAATTTGAATTGCAGAACTGTTTTTGTTGGAATTGGGGATATAAGAATTAATTCTTATTGTGAATGCAGAAAATGTATTTGAATAGGAACTCTCTCCTCCTCCTTCCATTTTATGTGCTTGATTTTATAATAATCGCTATGAAGGTGGTGTCTGAATAAGTGCTCTCTAAGTAAAAGTTCTTGTCTTTGACAAATGAGGAATGTGCACTCCAGGATCTCTAAAGAGGTTGTTTCAACTGTGAGCGTAGTTTTAAGAGTTCACGGGTAGAGTTAGACTCATACTTTCGGAACCATTTTCAATGAAGACTCAGATTTTTATGTGTGTGAAAATGAATGAGAGCAGGATAAAAGCGAATGAGGGTTGCACTATGGGATGAAGAGAATTTCATAAGAAAAGAAAATGGAAGGAAACAGGGAGTAGAGGTTCATTCCAGCCAGTTCCATCTGCTACAGCAACAGAGGTGACTATTGCAGCCAGTTAAGAAGTGAGAAGCCGTTCCCTCGGGTGGGAAGCAGACTAAAACAAGCCAAATATGTTCATGCAGCTACCATGTGTTTGTTCTTAGTTTTACTTTTTATGTGCAATTTGCACAGAAATTCCCATTCCGGCAGAACAAGCTGTTGGCAATCACAGGTCACCCAGAATACTGGCGCAAACATGCAAATTGAGTATAATCATAACCTGTAGTGAAGTACTTAGTGGAAGATTCTCTGGGCTGGGAAGAAATTTGCACGTATTTGATAGAAAAACCTTGAGTGTATTTTATAAATGCATACATGTGTATTTAGAACGTATATTGTGGTCAGCTGTATGGTTTGGTCCTCTTTAAACAAAGATGCACCCACGCTCTGCAGTGTGCATATTCATAGCTGTGTGTGTATCTCCCTCCCCGATGCAGCAGCGGTTTTGTTTTGCAGGTGGTTCCCCTCTCTCAGAGAAGTGGGGTTCTGGAGTGGTGCTCAGGAACAACCCCCATCGGGGAGTTTCTGGTGAACGTCGAAGAGGGAGCTCACAAGAGATACAGACCAAAAGATTACTCCAGTTATCAGTGTCAGAAAATAATGATGGTGAGTCAGAATAATTAAAGAAAAATATCTGGCTCATATTCTCTTACACAGAGGGTTGTTGGTTGGTTTTTTTATGTATTAACAGAGAATTAAGTATTATGCTTTTAGTATATAACAATGGATATGACCAGTGGCATGGAATTAATAGATCTTCAGACTAATCTGAATTCAGCCTGGGAAGAGTTTTTACGAAATCAAAAATTGCTAAATGCAGGAAGGATTTGAATACAGCTGAGTCCCCAAGAATCTGTGAACTGTTTTCTAGAATATAAATCTATTGGAATTCCGGAATTATCATTACAGAGACCCAACAGAGTTCAGTATAAAGTTATCTTACAGATTTAATTTATATTGTTCATGCTTCTCATTGCATTGAAAAATAATTTTATTTTCATGAATAAACGAAAATTCTAAATACTAGTTGTTGAAGATAAAAATTCGGTTTTAGAAGGCAGTTGAGATTATTGTAATGTCTTAATTGCCATCAAGCAGTGGGAAGGAGTCTGGCTTCTCCTCCACCAGGACAGCTGTGAACCCTCTGCCCCCCACAGTGGGTCAGTTCAGGGAGCTCAGCCGAAAGAAGAGTAATTTTACATTAAACTGGCGGAAAAATATCTGTATCAGTAGATACAAGGAGGGGAGGGTTCCTTCTTCTGATGACAGGTGGCTGCTAGGTGGATTCAGCTGGTTTAGTTCAGTTCCACAACCCACCTCGCCGTATTTTTAGAAAATAATGAATTGTACTTTGTGTCACCATGATTGTGCAAGGCACTTCCTTTTAAATCCATGTAGTACTAACAGGATGGAAGTATATTTATTTTGGGCTTTGTGCAGCTTTTGCATGTGAATGAGTGAGAATGACTTTCTCACAGTGACAGGAGCCATCGGATAAGCAAAGGTAGAAAGTGCAGCGGAACCATCTCCCAGCAAGATGTGTTTACCCGTACAGGCGTACAGAATAGATACCCTTGCTGAGCTAGAGAAATGGGAGTGTGTTTTTTACATGTAGCCCATGAGTTGTGTGTATGGAAATATAATTCTATAGTAAAACAGATAGGTAGGTGCATTAATGATTGTCGTGAAAAAGACATTAATTCCTAGCTCAGAGAGGGAAAGAGTGAGAACAGCATTTCATGGAGCTGAGAGGGGTAGAAAGCAAGAATGTGTTTCTTTCAAATGAAGAGGTAATTTCCTTTCAAAGTAGGCAGTCCTGGGGAAAACATTTTTTATCTGTTTAAAGGATGCACAAAGGAAACATTCTGAAGAGAAATATAACATCTTCATGGAAGTTTGTGAGAACTTTCAGCCCGTGTTTCGTTATTTCTGCATGGAAAAATTCCTGGATCCAGCTGTGTGGTTTGAAAAACGATTGGCGTACACTCGCAGTGTGGCTACTTCTTCTATAGGTATTGGATTATTAACATTGGCTTTTTAGATTTTGTAAACAAACAGTAATGGCTATTCTGCTTTTGTCACTTGTCAGAAAAGGGGGAGTAGGGAGCAAAAAATGCCAGCAAGAATACCAACATTTATTCTTATAATTAAGATTTCTGATTAATCCCCCTGCCCTTTCTGTGATAGAAAAACAGAATGAAATTGTGTGTTTCTTTGTTTCATGTAGTGCTTGGTATTTTTAGGTTCTGATAGTTTTTTAGTTTCTACTGGACTATTTCTGTTGTTGTGATTTAACATTTATTCGTTTCGTCTGTAGCCTCAAATGTTTTAACTGAGTTGAAAAGCTTAATCTTTTATTTTCTTTCTACTGGCATCATTAGCCATGGCTGAAGTGTATTTTTAAGCTTTGGCTTTTTTTTTTTTTTTGGTCTTAGTAACAAACTCTATGTACTCGGATTGTGGATTTCCATTGGATGACTCAGTTTGGTATTGAGTCTCTGAATGGTACTTGACAGTAGATTGTATTACATTGCAGTAGATGGTATTTTAGATGTTAGCATGTTGTTTAGACACCTCCATTTTGCTGAAAAAAATGAAGTGAACCTACACTTTAGCAGAATTCAGATGAGATATTTTTGTATGAATTACTACTGCTATCCATGTCCATCAGCTAATATAGAAAAACAGTAACAGGCGTAAATCCCAGCAAGGGAGATTTAGTTTGGAGAGCTTCTAGATTTTTAAAACTGACTTAGACAACAATCACTCAGGAACTCTTTATGTATATTTGATCTGCCCCAACTGAATTATGGACTGAATGAAGTCCAGTCTTGTGTTCTGGATTATATGATACTGAGAGTTAAAAAGTCTTCTTAAAAGTAGTAGTAGTAACAAACCTAATTTTGTTGTGCACTTGCTTTTATCTTTTTCTTTTTAAAAAAAAAAGCCATGAAATTGTTTGCTTAACCCATCTACAGAGAGAAATGGGCAAGAAGTCTGTGAAACAGTACACATCTATATGAGAATAACCTTTTGCAGTTGCATTTGTTAAACGTTTTCTTTTTGGATTTGTAGAATGGCATTTGCTCTTTACTGGAGTAAGATGTATACATGGGGGAAGAAGTATTCTCATTTTTAATTTGTTTGCACATCTTACACTGATTCTAGTAATCTTCTCTTTGTTAAATTTTCCTTGTTTTTTATGGCGTGTAAATATACCTTTTTATTTTAGTTGGCTACATTCTTGGACTTGGAGACAGACACGTTCAGAATATCTTGATAGATGAACAAACGGCAGAACTAGTGCATATAGATCTGGGTAAGTGGGACAGGCAAGAGAATCTTAACTTTCCTTTACTTCAACATTTTTTTAAATATTTATCCTTTTATTTAGGGGTTGCTTTTGAGCAAGGTAAAATCCTTCCCACACCAGAGACGGTTCCATTTAGATTAACCAGGGACATTGTGGATGGAATGGGTATTACTGGCGTGGAAGGAGTCTTTAGAAGGTGAGTGGTCCTGAATTGTGTAGGGTAAGGAGGCAGCAGAGTAGTTTTACTTGAGGCATTCTGATTGTTACATGTTAAATAGTTCTGATGCTTGAGAGAAGACTCAGATTTCTGCTGATAATATCCAAACATAAATGCTGTCCTCTAACTCATATGCTGTTGTTTATTATTTAACCAATTACAAGTTAATTATTGTTTGGCTTTTCGTATTTTCCACTAACCAATGGGTTATTGTCACCCTCTTGTGGAATTCAGGGATGGCTCAGTGCTTTCGAAGGCTCCACGGCTGAATTTCATCCTTTATATAGACTGCTGAATTTTTTTCCTTCAGAACTGTGTATTTCTTTCAGAGCTGTACTGTATATTCAGAGCTATTTAGTTTCTTTGAATCATTTTGTTCTGTCTCTTATTTCTGTTTAGTTTTCTGTAAGTAATTTGCAGTCTTTTTCCTATTTTGGATCTTATATTTTATATCACTTTGAAAGTGTAAAATATAAATCCCACAGTAGATTTGAACTGCAAAACAGAAAAATCCCAGAAGGTCTGAGTTTCTGTCAACTTCCATCGTATCTCCTGTGAATGACCCAAGAGAGCCCTAAAATGCAGGACTTTTCTGCCATTCAAGATGTTAGTGATGTTCATGAACATAGTACTTGCAAAGCCCAAATTTCATGTCTTAAAAAAAATATATAGTGTGTTGTCTTAGTAAGGTAGCGGTTAACAAGTAGTTCCTAATATACCTTTGTCCTGTGAATGAACAGTCACTGCCACTTCTGTTCTAAACATGATGCTGTCAAGTTCACACTTTTGTGTTTCTTCTGAAACTTTTGTCCCATACATTAATTGTTTGGCTTCAGCTGAAGCAAATACAGTATAAAAGGCTGTGGCGCAGATGCTGTTTCTGCCTCAGCCAGACTGACTTGTAATGAACAGTATAGGTCTAAGTGCATAAATAAGCCCTCTCAGGACTGGGTGTGAACACAGTTAACGTTGCTGTGTGTGTTCTCCTCGTGAAGCAGACAGGAGCCTCATCCCTCCTTCGCTGGAGTAGCTGACTCATAAGGAAAGCTCCGTATTCCTTACACAAGCTTAGTTTACTTGGGAGCAAATGTAGGTAACCGCTTCTGTATCTGAAGTCATTGGAGAGACTGGAGGAATCGCTTCATGTCTGGTACCGGATCTGCTCCCTTCACGCTAAGGGATGCTGCCAGGATTCCCCGGTGTGTGGCGGAGCACCTCTGGCACACACAGTTTCATCCAGCCAAGCAATTCTGCCATCGAGGGTGTACCTCAATGATCAATGTTGGCCTGGTGGGTAACTGTATATAGAACTGTTTCAGACAGTGAAACAGGTAATCTCTTTCCCACCAATGAACTATCCGGTCTCCTTCTGGCCTTACATTTCTGAATTTCTCAATTCTTTTTTTTTTCAAAATTGAAATATCAGAGAGATTAGTCATATGTTAAAAATTAACGTTTAAGAAGAGTGAAAATATCCGTTATTTAAATGATGAAAAAACATTCAATTTTTCCAAAAAGAACCTAAAAATACAGTAAAATATTTTCTAGATGCTGTGAGAAAACAATGGCTGTTATGAGAAATTCTCAAGAAGCTTTGCTGACTATTGTAGAGGTAAGCATTTTTTCATTCTTTCTGATAGTAACCTGCCAGAAAATCTTCAGTTTCTTGTCTTTGTCTTTGTATGCATTACTATATTGAATATTTATGTAGGGGGTTTTTGTCCAATTTGAATGTGAAAGTGTTGGCCGGGTTTGTTAACTGATGTAGTCTTCAATAAAATCAAGATCAGTTTGCGTTTTCTATGGGCACTGTCCATTTCAGGCATATGCAGTTTTCCCTCTTCAGTATCTAAATGTTTCTAGCCATGATGGAAGAATCCTAGTGTGAGTAGTGCCGATTGAATTAAATCTTCTTTGCATAAGTCACAAAGAGGATAATTAATTAATAATTTTTAAAAGCAGCTTATACTATGCATTAAAACCTAACAATATTTAGTGCCTGGAAGTGTGTTAAAGAATGACATCTTCATTGCTGAGGTGGGACTGGGGAACAACATGAGTCAGGCATGAACAACACAAACACCTGCAAATGATCAGATGCAGTTTTATCGTTGGCTTGTCTAAGAGGTAATTTTAGCCCAATTCTACTTGATTTAAAAAAAAAAGAACAACAACAAAAACCACAAGCAACCGCCTAATACCATGGTTAGTGTGAGCATTTCCAGCTGTTTCTGCTCCTGCTAGGGCACTGGACTAGCTGTGATGAGCAGTTTAAATTAAGCAGAGGTTTATTTACTGTGTAGGTGCTGCTCTACGATCCTCTTTTCGACTGGACCATGAACCCGCTGAAAGCGTTGTATTTGCAGCAGAGACCGGAGGATGAGGCTGACATGAGCTCTACGCTCAATACTGATCCACAAGAATGTAAAAGAAAAGCCAGGTGTGAGATTTTTGTCTTACCATCTGCCCACTGCATTGTTGCTTTGCTTTACTCTTTGCTTCCTGACTGTTGCTCACGTTGCTCAGGATCCCTCTCCTGATGCTCTTGTTTTTCTTCTTTTACTCTGCCAGCAGTGACGACCAGAGTTTTAACAAGGTGGCTGAGCGTGTTCTGATGAGACTCCAGGAGAAGCTGAAAGGTGTTGAGGAGGGAACAGTGCTCAGTGTGGGGGGGCAGGTGAACCTCCTCATCCAGCAGGCCATGGACCCGAAAAACCTGTGCCGACTCTTTTATGGATGGAAACCCTGGGTGTGACTTGGAAGGATCCAGCATGGTTTTACAAGAAACCTATTTTTATGCAGCGTCTTAACATTTCACATGGGTATTTCACAATTAAAACTTGTAGGAGGAGCAGCTGTGAAGGCTTATATGTATTTGTATGTGGTGGATATTTGTTTGGGTTTTTTTCCATAACCTGTTACTGAGGAAACATTTCTTGTCTGCTTATGATCACCACAGAGTATAAAACACCAACCAGTGCTTTGGTGTTCCTTGTGCCCTGCAAGGACTGTGCTTGGGCATACTGGCTGCATTGTATTCATCACTTTTGTTTGTATGGTAAACAGCTGGAGTCTCGTATAGAATAATTCATATAGTAACGTGACCATGTAGAATGGATGATCGAAAAACCAGGAGTCATCAAGTAAGTAGGTAAAGTGCATTTCAAAAGGAGGGTTATACTTTCAAGATAATGCTACAGTGAATGTAAAAGAAAACGAGAACCTCATGTTTCGTGAACGTGAGGGTTCTTGAGGCTGGGGTTTTTTAGCTCAGTTAAATGGACACTTTATATAGATACGGACTTTGAGCCGAGTGTAATATGGCTGCTTTTTTTCCTGTTGTAAAGAAAATTATGTTGGTATTTTATTTTTATAACATTACTTTAATAGTATAAAGCAATAAAAAATCTTTAGCTTCTATAGGTCAGATGTCTTTGATAAAATAGACTGACTATACCATGGAACTTAGCATACAAGAGATACCTCTCAAGCAAACATTCATTCTGTATCTGGACTAAACACTTGTCAGAAACATTGAAGTTGTATTTTGAGCACAAAAATCTCATTCTGGTTGCACACAGTTTTACAGAAGTCATGGCTCCTTCTTAAATAAAAGGACCTACTATAATTGGATAGTCAGTGAATACAGATAATAGGAAAATACACTCAAATAAGTCTCACTGGTATATTTAATAAATCTTCCAGAGTCATCTGTATATTTAAAATATGAAGAAAATTTGGCATATCCTCACATTATCTTAGTTTATTCTTTATGCATTTTTACAGCAATATAAATGAAACATTTCTGTTCTAATTAGCATTTCACTGATTTTTATTTGTACATTGTTCCCACAATTTTTATGCTGTATCTTTGTTTTATAAGGTAATGTCAACATAGCAAGATGAGTCTTTTGTATTATGTTTTGATGAAGCTGACATAAATTTCTGTTGAATGTTGGAACCAAAAACGCATCTTGTTTTTTCTGTGGGAAGAACTTAATCCAAGAATACAGTGATTTGTTCTCCGAAAAGGAAACTTACCTGGCAGAGCATGCACTCTGGATGTGGATTTGAAATGACACTTAAGAAAGAAAAGTCCTACCGAGCAATTACAGAATGACAGGTGGGAAAGAACTAAACAAAAAGCACATAGAAGTTGTTATTTTTAAGCACTGATTTAAAAAATCGAGTTGTGTTTCTGGATTTTTTTTCTCATGCTTTCTACAGAGGAAATTCTTTAGGCATTTTTGGGGTTATTGAATACTAGAACTCTACTTAATCATATAAACACATATTGTATAAAAGCTTGGCAGATCCTGCCCTTCCTTGATGAGTTACTGGTGTTCCACTAGAACATTTTCCTCTTGCTGGGCTGCAATTTAGGTTTTTTTTTACTTACAGCGAACAGTGATATCATTAATATTAATACCATTGTCTCAGGGAAGTCTGACTTCAGAGGAAAGAATTTAATTATTCCTCTGCAATGCTGGTAACTTGGTGTTTCATACCTATATTGTGAATGTCCACACATTTTCATTGTTCAAGCTGAATGAAATGGAAATGAAATTGCATGTAAATATTGTAGATGTAATTGAAACCTGCTTACATTATTTGTAAGCTTCTGCAGCAGTGAAACACGTTAGCTGACAAATGTATGAAAACAGTTTGAATTATTGACAAACCTTAGAGTCTCCAACACACTGTCAAAACCAAGGCGACACAATCCTATGAGATCTAATCTAACATTCTTGAGATGATTGTCATCTGTGCAAAGCCTCATGTAGCCAAATAGTAACCATCAGAGCCCGTGTTTGCTTTTGTTCCGTTAATGCCTTAAATTTTAAAAGTCAAAATTAGGAAGTGAGCGGTTTGCAAAAATGTATCATCTACAAATACACACTTTCCTTGTGTAGGAATAGGAAAATAAAATCTAGGTGGAAATGCTGTTTAATTCCGAACAACGGTTTTCTCACAGATGGTACTACTGATGGTAAGGTTGGATTACTATTTGAGAGCCTCATATATATTTACTATATTAGTAAGCTAGAAATATGTGAAGACAACTCAAGTTGCCTCTTTAGTATTTTTTTTCTTGGAATGCATCTTAGTAAAACATTTACATTTAGAAAATATAATTTCTAAGAAAAGTGAGCCTGCAATCTAGTGTGAGGGGGAAGAGTTATTGTTATTGTTTGACCCATGCCCTCGAGCATGCTCCCTAGCCCTTTTCTTATTTAGCAATATAGAGAGACTTTAGTTAAACGAAATCCAAGATGAATTATATGGGTTTTTAGGGCTTAGAGCTAATGTGGTGCTTCTGTGTTCAGTCAGCTACCAGAAGTGAAGCAAATGGCCTCAAACCGCGATGGAATAATCACAGTTTACACATGAGCTGCAAAAGGTATTGAAGTAAACTTTTTCGGAACAGGTTAAAGATTAAAATTCCTTGTGATAAGTGCTGAAAACAAGCATCACTTTGTAATAACTTTTTCAGCTTTCAGTATAAAGCTTGTGCATTAATTCAGCAATCTGCTGTCCAGAAGACTCATGCTGTGCAGTCTGAAAAGAGAAATTATTGCAAACGTGCTTTAGAGCAGAACTGGATTCCATTGCCATTTGTATTTGTAAAGAGCAGAGTCTGCCATAAAGCAGCTGCTGTTTGCTTTTTCAGTCGGCTTCTGTTGCTGAAATTACAGCTGCACCTCACAATGGAGTAGAGCAAAATCTAAACAAATACTAGCAAAATTACCATCTGGGATTTATACCCATTCAAAAAATGTCTTCCTCAGAGAAAAGGTGACCTCACTGGTGCTACATCTGGGCCTGATGTGAAGTCCGCTTCTCTCACATGAAAGGGAATAAAGAGTTTTCTGCTCTTATGGTGTGGAATCTGAGACAATTCATATGGATCGTGCTGTGACTTAAGAAACTACAAGTCTAAACAACACAGTGGAAATGCAATTAAAGATATAATTTAGATCTTTAAAATTACAGGATCTATACCTGCCACAAGTCTTTATAACACTAATTTAAAACTTACATTCAAAGCTAGAGACAGTTCTATTTGTGTTACAGACATGGAGACGGAAGACAATTAACTTTCCCTAAGGCTGCACATCTAACGAGGTAGTTTCTGTAATCATGGAACATAATCTGAAATCAATGCCCTGGGTTTTTTTACTTAAGAATTTCTACTTAATATTGCTCTATTGTTAAAAAAATATAATTTCTCACAAAATCAGTTTGTTGGCCTTTTTTTTTCCAGATGGCGAGGAAGTCCTGAATTACATCAAACAATTTCAATTGTGTAGGTGTAAATGAGAAGAGAATCTGGCTCAGTATATGAGGCTTTTTTTTTTTGGACTTGCGTCACTACCTTAATCACTTGCTAACGTATGTTAACACACCTATACATTGCATAATACGTAAGGAGATCATGCACATTAAAAGCCCCTTGGCTATGTCAAAACACAGAAACTGAGGCCTAACTGATGCTTTGTCAGTGCACAGCAGTCCTACCGGTGTAATTAAAACCAGTTTTAAATCAATTTATTGAGGTCTGTGGAAACCACTGTGGATGCAAACTGCCATGTGACACACATCTGTTGATAGTTATCTCTTATCTGTTTATTTCTGTCATTTGCACACATTTAAAGCAACGACGATACAAGAGTTACTGTTTTAAGGTAGATGTTACATACAGAAAGGTAATCACAGACCTTTACAACTGCGATTCTCCTCAGAATATACAGTGATTACTCAAATCAAAAGTGTTCGATCATCATTCAGTTCCAAATGACCATCTTTATGTAAAACACAGAGAAAGCTTGTGGGCTCCTGCACGGTTCCCACTGGCCTTCTCACCCACTTTCTTTCTCACTCCTACAGTATTTTTTGTCTTAGTTTTAAGGACTTTGATGTATCCTTTTTTTAACTTCAAAAGCCCTTCTGGATGTGGCTTTCAGCCTGTCTCTCCAGTACTTCGCCCGTTGTTTCCTGTTTTCAACACAGCATCTGCATTACAGATGTGGCTGAGGGGGCTGCTTCTAGTTTGCTGCTGTGAAGAACAACTCATCACTTAATTATAGGTGTGCCTGATGCTTTTGCAGTTAAATAATGCTCTAAGTAAAGTAATTACATCTGTAAAATATTTTTATAAATTGATGATATAAAAAGAAAAAATGATTTTTACATCTTTATCCTAATATATTGTCCAATTATTCTTTATTAGAAGTATGTGTCAGTAAGTAAGTGGTTCAATTGAGTATACACTGAGGAACTTAATGGATTTCTTAGCTACAGAAGGAGGCTCTTGCAACATGTTCTGTATATAAAAGAAGTCATTTACTTAAATGCTGGCTGCCACAGTGCATTTAACATTTCCAATTTAAGAATAACTTGTTGTTTTGATATTAGCATTCCAAGTCTCTCTATGAACTAATTTGAATTTACTGAAAAAACACTTTTTCATCCACTAGGAAGAAAATCAGGGCTTCCTTTTGTAGGGTGCTCTATTTTTTTAGGGTCTGAGGGAGGTTTATCCTTGTGGAATAATATGAACCAGGCTCTTTTTCTGAAAGATTCATGAGATTACTCCTACATACTGATCTCTGGCCTTTATGACTATTTTTTTTCACTATGTGCAAGAAGACAGACATTTCCTAACACTGGAAGTACTAAATACAGACAGAAGTGCTGCAAAGAATCACATTTGCCTTTATGAGATTGTCTCTTGCTCTGCAAAAAGCACTGTCAGGAATAAAATAAACTTAATTCTAAAATACATTAAGTAAACATGCAGTTGTGTTTCAGCTTTGCTTAACAAAACCACACACCGACAGTAAGAGACAACAATAAATTAAAACCTCATTACATCATCCCAAGAGCTGATAAAATGTTATAGCTTAAAACGAATTTCCTCGGAGTAATTCAGAAGTATAGATGAAGTATAGGGAAACCCTGACGACTGCAGCAGCTGCCTGTTTTGAAGTGTGCCGTAATGGGCTGTGATGGCTTTGGGATTCAGCTGACTGGTTGCCAACATGTTGCTGCAGAGGGTTCACAGCAGTAACTGCACTTGATGCAATACTTCACTGTGGAAAGGAGCTTTCCCTAGATAGTGTCAACCTGCATGATAAGAGTGACTGGTATTGGCTTTTTTTCTCAAAGATGAGCAGCACATGAGTCATGATTGACAATGAGGAGTCCAACACAAACTATTTGCCTTTCGCATACGTGCTTTCGTGTAGAGTTCTAACTCATGGCACAGATGGTACATGGATATTTAATCTAGAACATTATGAAATGGTTCTGTAATTCCTGCCTACGTACTCTTTCCTTACTTGGTGCTAACTCGTACTTGTAAATAATAAATTAACTTTTCACCCTGGCATCTACAGTACAACTTGAACAGAAGTCTAAGCAGCGTCTAATGCTTCCTTAGCCTCATGTATAATTGATGTGAGGTATGCTGATGATGCCTTGTTCATAACGCAATATTAAATAAGGAGGAGGAGTTCTGGAACAGAAACCAAATAATTACAGAAGCAGAAATTTAGTAAAAATGCAAGACAGATGGACAATAATTTTGACAACCAAATAGCTTCCCTCCAGCAATTACAGGTGTTGTAGCCATAATTCTTAATTCTTCATTAAATACCTTTACATAGGAGAATGTTATTTCAAGTTATTAAAATATCAGATATCAAGAGGCAAGTATTTTATGCCTAGATCTAAGCAGACACGTGGGCCAAGACACTTCAAGCAAAAGAATATATAAGCATTCCATACCATTTTTCAAATCTCACTGTAGTATCTAAGTCAGAAGCCTACGCAGCACAGGCTCGCTCTGTAGCTGCTAGAGCTAGAAAGATACTTCCCCAGAGCAATGTTACAACAGCTAGAATGTTAATTGGCATACAGAGATAACCATTTCTTCCTGTTCACTACACAGAGACCTGGAACAACTATGCGCCTTGTCGATGTGTCTGTTAAGTCACCAAAGACAGGTGGACTACATCTGGCCACTAGAAGTCTGCCATAAAGAAGAGGTTCCACTGAAATCAACAGAAAAAAATTAAGAATAAGATTAAAACAGTTGCGCTCTTAGTAAGAGCAGACCACCCACAAATCTCCGCGTCAATAAGACTGCCAGGTGCTTAGGACTGCAGAGATTGTGCATTTAGGAATCCAGTTTTATCCACCTTGACTTGCTTAGCCGAATACACTTAGTGTATGCAAACATACCTAATACTTCCATGCAGTGGCAATTTTGTGCATCCAGGAGGAATATCAGAGTGCGTATCAGGTACTGTAAAATAGTACTTCCAGCACCTAGTCTGAATTTGATGAAAGCACCTGCTGCAACACCTAGCAACTCTGCCTGCAAGCAGAGAAATAATAATCTAAAATACTGCCATTCTACTGAGAAACCAAGTCAGAAACCGTATATTACCATGAATACTCTGTTTCACTTACTTGGTACTACTTGCAGAAACAGGCTCTTGATAAGTTTAAAGTCCTCTATAGAGAAACCAGAAAATATGAATACCATAATGAGGTTTCTAGCAAACAGACAAAGCTACTTAAAGAATAAACCACCTGCATTCTCCCAGGAATAAGCAAAGGAAGTCAAGTTGGCCTGTAAATATTTTTAGAATTATCAAACAGCTTTCAAGTGGCTTGTAAGAAATGAGTTCCAGTCCATTATAATTCCTTCTGAAAGCTGACTTCTGTGTGCCTGGTCTCTTCCTTTCTTTCTTCACTTCTATTTTGTTTGTCTCTTCTTTGATGTTCAGCTTTGTTTTCCCTTGGATCATAGTTTCAGTTGTTTTCAAGTTCACAGTGCATCCTTAACTGTGGGATCCAGCAAAGACTGGGGGCAATCGAGAATACTGTTTGATTTGGGTTGCTGTAATGAGCCTTGTTTTACAACACTATGCCACAAATACAAAACAGCGAGACAAACCACTAGTAGAATGTAAGTATCTGACTTGGCGCTGTACTGTGTAACTTGTACAGCCCTGATGTCCTGAAGGCAAACACATTTCACCAGAAGAGGAGAGTCTGGTCCTCTCAAATTTGTCAGTTCCATGTTGTATTGAAATTGATGCACGTCCTGTAGAGAAGTACAAATACATCAAAAAGCCATAGTCTTTGTATTTTAGAGGTTTCGAAAAACACTGCCAACAGATTTTCCCATGTCCAATCTTACAGAATTTAAGAATCACGGTCTTTGTAATGGTCTAATAAATTGTATTCATATATGAGAAACTGAACACATTGTTAGAAGAAATAGTTTATTTCAATATTAGAATAAGCTAATAGTGAATGAGCTTTAAGAGAGAAATACGTATTGGTATAAAGTTCAGTCCCACATTCATTACTTAGAAAGGATATTGCAACAGAGCATCTATATCCCTCAATTTATTTGTCCTCAGTAAAACTCAGCTCTTCTTCTCCACCTCAGATTTACAGAGCTGCTCCTAAAAACGATGTTTTAATCCTACCCAACTTTTTTTTTTTTTTAATAAAATCAGATTTGCATATCCAGTTCCTTCCTTGAATTATCTTCTAGCCATCAGTAACTTCTCATGACTCTTGAAGAACCCTTTCCTCCAGCCATGCAGCGCTGTCCTCCTGATCAGGGCTGTCCCTCTGGACCTGAAGTCCCTGTGTTGGGTCCTTCACCACACACTATGCGCTATGACAAAAAGGAGGGTATGTAACACCATAAACCCCACTGATCCACGGACTGATCTGTGTCTACTGGTAGAAGAGCAGCGATATTCTGAAACACCACCTTGCAGCATGTTAAGGTACCTGACCTGAACTTCCAGGTTATTTTCGTCTCCTCCTTGATGCTTGTCAATGAGTTCTTAGCAATGGATAATGCCAAAACCAACGGTATTTTGTAATTCTGTAAGGACCTTGAGATCTGCCATGGGAGGGAAAGTAGCTTAAAAACTGACATTAAACTCAAAGATACTAAGTAAATGGTAGAGTAGGTGATTCCAGACAGTTTTCAATAGGACGTCTGCTCCATGTATTCTGTCTCATAACGACCGATAATCCAAAGACAGCAAGGCAAGACTGACAGTGCAGGCAGAGAACGCAAATTTCTAAGTAATAACAGAGGATACACGTATAATTGATGCACTACAGCTATCCGTTGGATAAGCAAACAGGTGGGACAGGTCCTTATTTATAGAAGAATAACCTCTGTAAGTACATCACCCTGAAGGAAAAAAACAACCAGACGAGAAAAGTTTATAAACAGAAGTGCATGGAAGGAAACAAGCAGGGACAAGAGAAGACGAAGCGGGAGGGAGCAGGTCTGTGAACAGCCTTTCACTAAAGCTGATCCAGAAAATAGACTCAGGCATCAATAGACAGCAGAAAGGAGATGAGTGGTGGACCTGAGGCTGAAGAGGATGCCAGTGAGAGCTGGGAATAATTCTGTGATCGTCCTTAAGACTGGGATACATGGTCACTCACCATGGCTGTATGTACAATTAAACTAGTTCGGCTGTGCACACGACTTGCATTTTTAAGTGTTTCAAGGATTCCAATTGATAGAAAGATCTGCAGAATAAAATCTTGATTTTTGGAGAAGACAAATGGGGTATAAATTTCTTAGTAGAGGAGGGAAAAGAACTACTTAAGTCAAATAAAATTATTGCTAAAACCAGCAATAAAGCTAAGAAGCAAGAAAAAAAATGCTTAAACTGAAAATCAGTAATAGTTCCTGGAAGACTTAAGCACTAGACTGGGAAAAGCATCTAGTAATAAAAAATTATCAGAGGCACAAAAAGCATAATGGACTTTCAGATGTCTAATTACTATGATTCCGAGCCTCATAGAACAGAACGTATTATCTCTGAAGCACGACAAAAGATACATCCTCTGGTTAAAAGAAAATGCTATCGATGTGTCTGTTTCAGCAGGATTCGTCACATGCAGTGATTAAATTACTAATGATCTTTTCTCTTTTTGATGCATAAACTCAATTTCTACTATTGCTGATGAGATTACACATTTTCAGCCAGCGGAGAGCAGCCCTGTCGATGATGATACCAACACAAACCTCCTATCAGAGGCAGAAAAGGACAACAAGAGTTTATGTGAGGAAAGACACGAGATTTTCTACTATGTGAAAACATCTCCACGACAAACCATCAGAAAACTAAATGCAGAAAATTATCCAAAATGCTAATGAGATGGCCTGCATGCTGAGTCAGCATTTCTTGTTGCCTTCTGGCTAAAGACATTGCCTGTCGCCATCCGCGTATCCTGATACTGAAATGTCATAAAAAAGACTCCTTATCACTATTCTGAAAGTGTTAAAAAGGGCACTCGGATTATCCTTCCCCTGATTGAGCGCACCTATCGTTTCAGTTTACCAGCATTTATTACACATTCTGATTACATATTCGTTTCTACCGCTTAGCCCATACAGTAAACATAAGATTATTTTACATAGTTACACCTCTTATTGGAAGTCCTTTTTGGTATTCCAGGGTCTTCAGCAGTGGTCTCTGGTGGTTTTCTTTATCTGGCACCCCCAAAGCTATAAAAAAGCTAAACTGGATCGTCGGGTAGTGAGGTGGGCTGTGAACTGGCTGAAGGAAAGAAGCCAGAGAGTCAATGGGGCAGAGTCCAGTTGGAGGCCGGTATCTAGTGGAGTGCCTCAAGGGTCAGTACTGGGACCAGTCCTATTCAATATATTCATCAGTGATTTAGATGAGGGAAT